>JABCKG010000001.1:100870-250426 GCA_018851835.1 Hypsizygus ulmarius | reverse complement strand
GCCACCGGCTCCGCTGCAATGAGGATGGTTACCCATCGGGCCCAACTCTCGGAAGGATTTCTCCATGCATGCAGTGTACCCTTCTGGATGACCGTATCACCGGGATTCTTTAAATGCTTCTCCGTGCCGTCCTCCGTTATCAAGATCAGTTCCCCTTGGACTATGAAGGGCGGGGAGACGCATCAACATCATAGCACTTTAAGGTAATTAGGTCAAGAGTGGACGGACCAAGGATGTTGTAGTCCAGAGAGGAGGTTCGGTGCTATGGAAATTATGTCAGCCACTGGCAAAGTTTCTGGGCTGGTTTGAAATTTACCATGGGAGTAGTAGCACCTGGGGGGAGATCAGTAGATCTCAGGTTGGTGCCATTAGGGTGCACAAGACCAAATCCTGAGGACTGGTCGATCTTACGGGCAGCACCGTCTTCGCTGTTACCCAATTTCGTCATCAATTTCTTCGAACAAAGAAATGGCAATATGTACCAAGTATTATTGTCGTTTGTTGGAATGGAGTCTGCTGTGATCCAAATTGCTGCGGATCTGGCTCCTCTAACAGATTCCATACCCTTTACACCTATTTGTCGGCAACTACCTTTGAGTTGGAACGTATTTCAAACCTACCGCTGCAACCAATCGGTCATCGCTCTGTACGACTGCGACACCCTCTTCATTGTGACCAGTCACGATGCGACGTAGGTCTGGGAGGAAAAAGGTCATTGGGTTCGACACGGTTAGTCGAAGAGGCAAATACGTCGAAGTAATGAAGCGAAAAAAACATATGCGGACTGCAGAAGTATAGGCTGCCAAACCGCTACCCCATCATATCACATGGCATGATCATTGTGCGACAGATTTGGCCTTCCTGTGATTGTGAGAATTCGAAGATATTCCAGGCTCCAGTTATGAAGATGGCCTCTAATCTGCTGAGCGATGTGTTTTCGCCTCTCATCCATCAGAGCGAGTGATCGCCAATTAAGGGCATTTGCATTATGATACACACAACACGTAAGTGAAGCAGGCCAGAGAGTCAGACGCGACATTTACAAAAAAAACCCAGCGGCTAAGGAGCGGTGTCTGATGAAAGTCAGCAACAGTGATTATAAACTGAAGATTACGGCACTCACAATAATAATATTCGTCGATCAAGGGAATCCAGTCGTGTATAAATGCGCCAACTATTCCTACTAAAGGCGCGTGTGACGTTCGGGTAGCAAACGCCTCTAGTTTTGGGCTGGAAACAGTATAAGTTATAATCAGGCAATTGATCCAACTAAAGCTCACCGCGTGAATGTTTGCCAAATGGAGCCACGCAGGAGATACCACAGTATATCTCTGTCTCGGCGTGCGTATTCAGTTCGCTCCAAGGCAGCAGATGGTGGTGGTTTTCTGCGCAAAGTGCGGGACGCGAATTCCATCACGAGGGCCGTGACCAACGGACGGTTGGAACGTCTGTCCGAAATCAACAAGGAGACTGTTAACGAAGATACTCAGTCCACGCAATTGGGCGAACATGGAAATACGATACCATAAACAAGAGGCCTTAAAATATAGATAGACTCCGAAATCCAGTCCTGAGGTGAAGACAGGCTTTGAACGAGGGATGTCGATGGCTTCACAGAAGATGTTGTCATAGCCTTTGGAAGGAGATATTCTTCTACAGAAAGTCCCGATCGAGCTTGGGGTGAACCAGTAAGTAAGAAATGAGGAGGCAGCGGCGTATGGTTGTTTCTAAGATGGTCTGGAGTAGCAGGAGGTGACGAAGAAGGTGAGGAGGGAGCCAGAGTTGGGGAAGACGAGGCGCTAGAGGGAGTGAGAGTCGTTGGATCGAAGTCTCGTTCAGGAATCGGGGGAGACAATAGTGGCTTTCGAGTGATACCGAGGAGAACAAAGCGGAGGATTGCTCTTAAACATGATATGAGTAAGCAGGAAACTAGGAAGAAACTCGATTTCGCGTACTTTACCACCTCCAACAATACAACACTTCTCCACCTTGCTTTCGACGACACTTTGCGCCGCAATCCCATTTCCACCAAAAGTTCGGTATATGTGATCAGTTGTAGCAGGCGCGCAGCCCACTTGTACCGGTCGTTTTTCTCTGTCCAAGACCTCGTGAAACGAGTGTGCAACGAGGAAGGGATGAGTGGGCGGTAGTTGCGATTATTGCGCACGATCCTGGCGAGAAGCGTGTCATGATACATGCTCATCACGTTGAGTGACGCAGATACTGGGACACAATTTCAGTAGGGAGGGTAAGACATTGATATACTCGAATAACTACTGACGAGCTTCGGACGCTAACTCGGCATCTTTGAACCTGCCAGGGAGAAACCATGTCAAGGACCGCAAGGAAGATTCAAGAGAAGATATCGCGGAGGCGTTGTTCACGAGAAAGGCTTCATAGCGAGCAATAGACGAGGACATGGGGTTGGGAGGAAGCTTCAAGATGCCAATGACCAACCAACTCCAGACGTGAGGTTTGGATGCGAGCACTGAGCCAATGTGATTCTCGGAAACCACAGATGCCGCCGTTACATACAGTCTTCCCACGCAGGCACTTTCAGCCTCCAAGCTGCCTGCAGGTCACAAACCATATGTACCCCGGATAAACCACACCGGGATCGTAAATAGATCACGATCAAGACGTTCATGCTAATTGATTTTTTGTTGGACGATGGGTGAGCATTGAGCTTAAAGTCATCGGCCACAGTGATCAGGCCTGATGCATGATCATGTACTCTACAATGTATTGTTTGTTGCCTCGTGTTCGCTAAAAGACATGTGTCAACGAGACAATGTGTTGTTGCCTTCATTATCGTCTATGCATCTCTCATGCAGCGACCATCCACCTTCAATGCTGTCCCCCCCGAGTATCTGCGACCCAGTCCAGTAAGAGGTCAACTAGAGCCTTACGACCCACGGACGGCCAAGGGATGGAGGTATATCCAAACGACAGATACACCGAATCAACTAAAGGTGACCGTCTCCGCTCGACGTCCCACAATTGAAATTTATGACGCCTTCTTAGGTTCTTTTGCCCCCTGGCACTGCTTTGATGTATGAGCAGCTTCTCAAGTTCGAAGCCTTCGAACTTAGCAAAAGATCGGCCTTGTCTTGGGAACGCATCCTGGAAATCCGCCATCTCAAGGACAGGATGATTCGCAAGTGCCAGAGACTTGCCAAGTCTTCGTTCTCAAAACCTGGCGATGTTTACGCTTTCCAGAATTTTGCCGCGCCGAGCGATTTCCGACTCAAGGAAATGGAGAAATGGTTTCAAGAGCAACAGAAACGCACCAACGCACTATTGCGACCACCACCACACCGTCGTCCAGCACCGACTAGCAGCTCGTGTTATTGCAGCCAGTGCGCAGAGCGTGCCCGTCTCTCTAAACAAGCCCAATTTGGATCCTACAGATCTGGCCCATCACCAGGTCAGCCATCGCGACCTCCACCTCCGAAACTCAACAGCGAAAGACGTGTGCCTTTGTATCAAACCCGGTCTACATCTCATCCTATGGTATTGCCCTTACGAGCTGAAAAATCCTCGTCTCTTCCCTCGCGGTATACATCTGGTGCGGTTGCAGCACGGCCAGCGATGCGTTCTGTGTCTTCTCCTCCCCCACTCCCCCATCTCTTGCGTATACGCAATTTGGAATCAGGGTATGACATGTCGGATGATCCGCAAAAAATCATCTCAATGCCAATTCGCACTCCACCTGCTGAGTCTGTCTCTGATACCAATGATTCTGCTGGCAATGATGCCTCACCATCGCCACTTCTAGAGCAGGCTATTACGGTACCTAAGAGGGAACTACACAGACGACGCAGCTGTATCAAGCGATCAAGTACAGGAGACTTTGCCAAAACAGTCTCATGGGCTGACAATCATGACTTGGCGGAGCAGGTCTCCAAATATGCATCCGCAGCTCGTGAAGCAGAGGCGTCAGGTCTAGTTTTCTAGTTTACGCTACTCCATGTACCCCCTGCTGACAAACTCCTGCTAGGCCGCAAGTGGGAGGAAATACGCGACATGTATATGGAACAAATGGAGGGGCTTGAGGCACTCCATCAGCAAGTAGAGCAGAGCCTCGAGCATTTACGTTCAGAATCGGAGCATCTCAAACGCGCCGATGATATGATTCGCCTTCAGCGAGAAACGCTACGTACAGTGTTTCAGGATTTCGAACAGAAGCAGATGCACTTTCAAGCGAAAGGTGAGATCTATCATAAGTACGGGGTTCCTTGCTCATGCAGACCCCGACAGTGGAAGAGGCATTGGAGGATGTGAATAATGTCCTCTCACTCGGTAACCTGAGTCTGAAGAATGGGACCTCGTGATGAGGATTTCTTCAGAGTGCTCTTGAAGATTCTTCGTCACTGTACGATGTAACGACGAAATGACTCTTACGACAGTCTATGAACCCGTAGAAGAACATGCGTGATCATTATTCCTACATAGAGCCATGGTACTTCAAGAACCAGCGAAATCAATATTATTAGAGCAATGATAAGTTAAGTATGGCCAGCGCCAAAATCTACGGACGTCGAGGCAACCAGCAATTACTAATTAGAGGACTGCACCTCGTCTTCTTTTGGCCTGGATCCACCAACGCCTGACGATAGAAATGTAGCTGCATAGAATTACAACTGCGAGAGATACGATTATTCCGAAGACGTGATAAGGGCCGTGTGGACGGTCGTTGGAGGGGACGGTCACATTGAGCGAGAAGGTACCTTCGAAGCTATGAATTTCTGTCTCGATTCTTCAAACAGAGCACCTTTGACGTACCAATGAGCGTTTGGATACATAGAACGGCAATACTGACAGTCGTGAGATAGATGATGGCCTTGTCTATTCCACTTTTAGTGAGAGCTACTCCCGTTCGAAGTTGTGAAAGATAGGTCGGATGCGATTGACTGAGCATTCGATCATAATGAGCAAGTGAGTGTTGCAGGGTCAGAATGTGATCTATAAATAGGTTTCATTTCAGCACGGCCTCCGCTGGAAACACATTTCATATACCTTGTATATCTCCCATGTAAATTGCCACATCAACGTCCTCATTCTTGCCAGTCCTATTTCCAAGTCCTGATTTGCCTGAAGTCAAAAGCCGTTTTCTGATTTGTGCAATCACCTCCGACTTCGTGGCGAGCAGACGTGCCAGGGAAGTGACCACCTTTCGCGTCCGAGCCATGCGGCGGAGAGTAGTATGGGTTGAGCTCGACTGAGGAAGCTGAGCTTGGGACCTGAGAGTTCGCCATGTTTTTCCAATGGTTCGCTTGAATCGCCGGAGAACGAGAGGAAGTGTAAGCCGCGGTGTAGAAAACCGGGTTTGCGTATGTTCGACACGGTGGAAAGAATTCTTCTCGTCCAAGGTATCGGCTTCGGACTTCTGCATCATTGAAGCTTTGTCCTCCAGCAAGTGCGATGTATGCATTGAGGATGCTGGTATGAAGTTCAAAGTATGGCCAGGATATGAAACCGTTTTCCCAGCTGTTGAAACCAGGTCTTCAATAGCGACAACCTCCTTCTCGATATCCTCCAAGACAGGGAAGAATGAATCTACGATGGAATCCAAAATGCCATGGGCAATCCAATCTAATGCTCAGATTTTAAAAGGACCCACAAGTCCAATGGTAATATGCCTTACCTGAAGACATATTGATGACCTCTTCGAGAAGCATGATACGATTTCTAACACGATCGGTATGTTCTGAAAAGCAATGTCCGTCAATGTCCGTTATCTGGCACTGGGAATTCGTCGTACCAGATATGTCTGTAAAGTGAAACTGGGAAAATGCTTAAGGCATGAAGATGATGTGCCATTGGGTAACTTACAATGCAGATTCCCTCATTGAAGACAACTAGATAAACATTTGCTTCCCCTAAGACCCCTTCATCTAGTAAGGAGTTATCCAGAGCATCAGAGTTCACCTTTGTTTCCCTCTTTTCTCGTGCACGTTGACCCTCGATAGCTCGAAATGAGATAAAATAGTACCCGAGCTTGGGAAACAGTTCCAATTTTTCCCTTGGATCACGCTGCAAGATATCCTCCAAAGTGAGTGGGTGAAGATGTAGTAGCTGGTGAGATCTAATAAGTAAAAGAAGGTACTCTTGGATTCACAGCTTACCTTTCCGATAGCACGCATGTCCTCCCAAGTTGGCGACGCCACATCCAAGAACCATGCTTTGGGTTGGGCGGTAAGATAAAAATGAGGAGGGGACGAGTCTCCGTTTCTCCTGCGTCCCAGACTCTCTCCGCGCTTGTTCTTTCGTGGGGCTCGAGATCGATGACGTTTGGACGGCGCTATGGCAGCATCGGGAAGCATGTAGTCATGGTGAAACTTCGAAGGCCGGGAGTGACCACCTGGATCACGGTTCCGATGCTGGTTCCGTTGTGCCCTGGCTGCTTTCTTTAATGCTGCATCCAGTTGGTCCAACACCAGTGGCAGCGACGCAGTCCAGGTAGTTCGCCGGAGTTTGCCCTCCTGCTCTCCTGGACTTGATTGCCAAGGTGACAGCGTAGGAGGCAGATAAAATGTAAAGCATCGCGGCGTCTGCCTCGATTCCTCTCGAGCCTTGATACGCGAGATGAGCGCAGCTATGTCTCGTTCAGACTGCTGAGAGTGCAAGGTTCCGACACTCCGTCTTTTCCGAACACGAGACCTGTGTGAACGGGAAACAGTCACAATGGAAGACTGAGAAGATGAAGACGAGGATGATGAAGAGGAACCCGAAGATGCTCCTCTGGCCCACCGGGAAATTGCCAACTCGACCACTGCGGCAATTGCGCCAAGTCGCCCTCTACCAAGAAATGAAGAAGACGAAGACGAGGAAGACGACGAGGCGGTAGAGTCTGGACTAGATGATCGAGTCTGGATAGGAGACGGTGGCTCTCCCCTATAGATGTCGGATTCATATTCCTCGTGGTCATGGTCGTCAGCCTGGCTCGGAAATGCCTGGTCCGCGATTTGAATGCGTAGTGCCGGCTGCTGGTCGTGGCCAAGCATCGCAACGACGAGCTTGGTTCAGCGGACAAGCAATGCCTTGTGGGCAATGAAGCTTGCCCTGCCTGTGTCTATAATGGCATGGAGTTGTTAAAAAATTACCGATGGCATTTGTCTTTCCGTCAGATCATCACTTCCAACGTGAATTTCTATCTTCTCACGGCAAGCTATATTTAGCTACGCTACTCTTCGTCGTTTCGCCTGTCCTCCGTCCCGACTCTCTTCGAATCCATGCTTCAATCCTCCCTTGGGATACGGTCGCGCCTTCTTCTCTTTCTGTCCGAGTTTCTTCTGCTTCTTCTCAATTACCTTTTTCACCGCCCGCTTACCACCATCAGCAGCAAGCGCGTCGTATCTCGCTCGCACAAGAAGTTCACGTGTATCCGCTGTTGTCTGTGAGGATAACGCATAGCATAGCACAAAAACAGGACGTACATTTCTTCAAGTACCATTCACCCTTTCCTCCCTTTCTTTTTTCATGTTCTTCCTTGCTCAGCTTCTTGAGTGCTTCCTGCTCAATAGCATCTCGACGATCCTTGTTGACCAAGCTCTCTGCCCTCTTAACAGCCAATTCTAATTTGTTCACTTCTTCCTGGCGTTCCTCATACAAATCGCGGGGTGAAGATGATAGTAGTTTTCGCGCTCGTTTTAGACTTTCTCGCAGCGTAGTCAGTTCCGTCTTATGTGCATCCGCCAGAAAGCTATATGATTTCTGGAATTTATCTGCCGAGAACTCGCCAGCCAGAGGAAGGAATCGTGGGTCTCGCGCTTGCTAAAAATGAGTCATCAGTATTCACGCTTGCCTCGAAGACAGAGCTTCATACCTGAGTCTTTACTTCGACTACAACCCGATTTCGAGTCACAGGTCTCTTGGATGTCACCTCGATAGGCCTAGTGTACAGAATGAATTAAGATAAGAGGGAGTCAATGCGAAGAACTCACGCGTGTTTGCTGGAGCGTTTCGCGATGTCTGTTCTCGGTTTTATACTCCACTCTGGCTTTGCCTTCTCTTTTCCTTTCGAACTTGAAAGTTCGGGCTGCGCGTCTGATTCGTTTTCGTCTTCACTCTCATCCGACTCTCCAGAATCGACGACGGCATTTTTTAGGACGTGTTGGGCCTTGCGCAATGCTCCAAGTGGCAGACCAGATAGATCTGAACAATGTCATGTTTGCAATATAATTTAGACAATTAAACATGTACCGTACCATTTTCTAGTGATTTCTGGACGAACAGACCTATGAGAATCGTCTATTTAGGAAAGACAGCTCACCACATACCAGTTCTGATGGTCCATCATTCCAGTGATCTGTATCCTCCTCTAAATCATCCTCGTCCATCCACTGTACCACCCTGGGAGCATCTACGTCCTCTTCGTCATCGTCTTGCACCATGTCTAGTTCCTCATCCAAACGAGAATCATTGCTCGAGTCCTTATGTGATCCAGTATCCGAAAGCGCCTCGTCGTCGCTCTCATCTGGAGTACGAGAATTTTTGCTCTTTGAAAGTTTTGACGGACCTGCGACTTTGGCAGCTTTATTTCTGCTCTCATCTAGTTTCTTTGATGGATCCCTGGACACAGGGCGCGGACGGCGAGGCATTTCGAGCACTCACTTCGACGCTGTTCAGAAGAGATGACGAGAGTTCTGATTGCTTATGTAAGACGGAGCCAACTCCCATAACTCCGAGTCCCATCCATAGTACCAAGTTCAAAATGACGACTAGTACTAGCTAGTACTGATGCCCAGTGTCCTCAATTAATACATAGCATCCGTTCTCGAGACGTACATCGAGAGACACTCCGCTGGACGGCATCCCGGACCTCCACAGAGGAGTCAAGCCCAACCACGCACCAAGCTTCGTAAACCATTTTCGTCGACCCTTCTTTCCTTTGCCCAGAGGATCGTCCAAAATTCCCTCCCATCGATAGTTCGGGCGAGCCCGAATCCAGGAGTCATCATGATCTGTGCCACCGCCTGTGCCTATTGTCGATGCTTGACCGGCGCGTGTCTCGAGATCGACCTCCATCATGTCTCTCTCTGTATCACCATCTCCCAAATGAAACATGATTGCCTGACAGGTTATCAGCAAATGTGAGAATGCACACGTTGGGTACTCACCCCACTCGATGCCCGGAAAACGGTATCATTCAGTCGCAGGTATAGTTTGTTCAGAAAACCAGACGTAAAGAATCCATCTGATTTGGTCTTCGACATTAGACCTCTTTGAATGAGAAAACTCTCCAAGGCGGCTCGAGGAAGAGGGGTATAAGCAATAGAAGTAGGGAAGTGTGGATTGAAATCCGGGGCGTGAAGTTGAAGTCCTCCAATTGTATCATAGTTTCTTCTCCAAAGGTCATCCTAGACGAGCATTCAACATTTACTGACAAAACGTAATGCACTAGAACAAACCCAAAAAATGTACCACCACGTCGCGGCTTCTGATTTCGCAACGTGCGCGTATCTTTCGTAGGCAACCTTGAACACCGTGCCACTATTTGCCATTAATTGCCGGACGCGAGGGTCATGCTCATATTCGACGGCACTTTTCGTGAAGCCATCTGGGTCCCGCGGTTGGTCGTAGACATAAGTCAAGAATCGGTAGGTGAGGACTTGCCGTTTCCCGCGACAGACTTTTCGATGGTGGTGGCGATAGCCCGAAACTTCATCCTCAATGTGCGGGAGTCTGACATGTATAAGTGTTTGGTTAAGTTCAAAGAATCGTGCCAGAGGAGTCGTCAGGTCGTAATCATCATTCAGTCCTATCGCGTCACCAGCCAACGATATGTTTTTCGCGTAGCGAAGCTCCACGTTGAACCCACTGCCAAGCTGTAACCCATGCCAAACCAGATGTCCCTGATGCTTGATACGCAGGCGACATGAATGGTAGGTCATCGAATGATTAGCTCGATACTTCCGGCTTCCGGGCCACCAAAATGAACCAGTGCCTATAAGCTGTCATTGGGGTCAAGATCGATAGCTTACAGCAACTTAATAAAATATCTCACAGAAATATGTTCATGGGGCCATGTGACGACTTGGCCATCAAGTGCACGAAGAGACAGTCGCACCTGGCGTCTTTGCAGGATGTCTGGACTGGAGTTCTGCGAAATATATGCCACAAGATCTGTCGATTCCCTGAGAATGGCGATCGGCCCATCGTCGTATCGTATAACCTTGAGATATTTAGTTTCAGAGTATGCAGAGATGCCTGGCCAGCTTACAAGAGTAGGAGGAAATGGAATCCACCAAGCATTCCCGAAGTAGTTTGTACAGCCCGGAATTGACGGACCTACTGGATTCTTCCAATAGCAGTCTGGTCCAATATACTCCTTCTGAATTTTCTCTTCCAACCGTCTGTACCATCCATAGTCAGGGCCGTAAACCAGCTCGACGGCCTTCTGATAGGACATAGTACCAACTTCTCGCAAGATCTGCATGTAGATTGTTGTTCGCTGGTATTGCAAAGGTGCTGTAGCAAGCCCGCTTACCTTCAGATTCTCAACATGTCTTTCTCCAGGTGTTCCACGAAAGTCCAACAAGCATGGTGGAAATTCCGAGTCTCTTGCTTGAGCAAACATCATCGTCTGTTCTTTCGGTATCGCACACTCTGGGGTAGTAAGGAAAAGAGTTGTGATGGATTCCTGCCATATCCGGCGTTTCACGTGTGGTGACGAGGAAGAAACGTCCAGCCTCCTCGAGATGTCAATAAAATAGCAACATCTACGGAAAAATAGTTACCGAGGGGAGAATATGTCGATGCCTGGTTAATTAGCATCTGCTGGTAGTAGAATGAATGTCACTCACTGAAATCAATACGGCGTGCGAGTCCTGCCTATGAATGTCAGTGAAGGAATTGAGGAATAGAAAAACTCTGACGTTTGACGGCGCGCTGCATGATGCCCAAGTTGATGAGAGTAAAGTCTGAATGGGCACCGATTAATGTTTGCGTTACGCAGGATCAAAAGGAACACACAGAAAGTGAGTCCATAGGTCACGATATATATTCTAATTATTTTTAGATCAGACTGTTCACGATAAAGGAAAATGGCGCTTACGTATAAAGTACATAAGTATGGAAGATATCTTCTCCAGGTACATCGAGAACAATTGCAAGAGAGACCGCAGACGTCGTGAGATAATTCAGCCTAGATGTCCATTCGCTGGCATTATTGACAGGATCGAGGAAGGGAGCAAAGATGCATTGCGCCAAGAAAAATCCGACAGTGGAGGAGAGAAGAAGTACTTGTCGTACGATGGGAATGCGTGTGCGAGACAAAGAGCGAAACAAGCAATTGTCGGGATCGATAATAGCAATGACGACAAGAGTGCTGAACTTGGCACCGAGGTAAGTTGATTCATAGGTGCCCCAGTTGCGACGGAAGCCTGCACACATGTAATAAGATTTGCAGGCAAACAAGCTTCAAGACAAACACCCACCACTGTAAAGGAAACCAAACGGATTTAGATCACGAGAAAGAAGTCTATGATACTCGGCATCCATTTCAAGTGTGTTTCGTGCACGACCAAACTCTGTAAATTTGTCGACTTTCGGAACCGACGCTTTGATCACATTACGCAGTGCGATGGGAAACCATATCGTTAGCTGGTTTCAAGATGTTTAGCCTCATTTTATAAGGAAAATCGAATGACATACAAACATGAATACCACGGCCGCCAAAATTATGACCACAGGTGCATAATTGACTTGGTTCTTCTTCATCGTTGTCGTCCAGCAAAAATCCAAGGGATCGCGAAATTCACTTGCCGGACCTAATGGAAGGACTACAGGGGGAAATGAGGCCGCGTTTGTGTATGGGTTGGGAACAATCCACAAATCTTGAGACCACACAAGGACATGAACAGCCATAGTACTGAGTGGCAGATAAATGACAGTCAGCAGGAACGTAACGGCAACAAGACCCCATCGTTTGCCCTTTGGACCCGTCTGCTGTAGACCCTCAACGACGCCATATCGATCGACTTCGAAAGTTGACCGATAGAAATAGAAGAGGAGGCCAGCAGCGATGGCCATGAATATCAAGAGAAAGAAAAGTGATTGGATAAGTGTCGAGGCGAAGTTGAGAGCAAGTATATTCGGTCTAGTATCATGGAATTTAGATTCAACTCGCAAGACATGACTGTGGCACAGGACTAACATCGTCCCAAGAAACAACTTCCGCCATTTATCCTGAAGGTCGTGACCTCCAGCAGGTACTGATATGAAAGATTAGAAGATGATGTTGGGCCGAGAACAAAGCCGTCCATACCAATGGTACTCAATATCAATGCGAATAATTGAACAGTGTTGAACAGGCCTTGTAAACTGTAGAACGACGCAAGTGCGCTTGACCCCTGAGAATACGTAAGCTCAACAAGCCTTCAACTCTTCAGAAACTTACTGTCAAGCCGAGGACTATGTTGACAGCAGATCCTAAGATATTCTTTCGACTCCGCCAAACCGGGGTTTTCGGAGAATTCGCTTCCAAGTCGTCGATGGTCATTTTCAGCTTCGCCAGCTGGTCCATGGGAGGAAACATTGAATTGTCGGTCTCTTTGTCAATCACATTGTGAAAGTCTGGCCGGGGAAGAGATGCGAGATATTTGTCTAGTTTCGGTAAATGTAATGGTGCAGCGTTCCGGGCGAAGACAACTGAAGCAGCCACAGGAACATGTCTTGGAGGACGGTGGACGAGGGTGGTAGAGGACGGGGTATTCGAGTGGGTATTACAGGAGGAATCTGATCGGGTGGTCGGAGGGTATTCATGGGTTTGTCGTGCTAATAATGGGCGTGCATCCTCCTCTATGGATGACCCATGGCCCATTGGTCCACTAGTCAATTTCAGATGCGCCGGAAGACCGCTGATAGGATATTCGCCTATGTGCTGCATGGTGTCCGTGACATCGAGCGTTAGTTCATGATCCGTATGTGAAGCTGTTACAGGCTTTGCGATGGATGAGCTGGTGCTCCGACCATCGGCTGAGCTGAAGTGTCGCTCTGAGTGTCTAAGAAACCGCGCAGGGGTATATAGTAGATCAGGGAGCACTTCAGAATTGCCAGTAGTGACAGCTGTTGAGCGCTTCGCAGTGGGAAACGCAGTGTTCCAGTCAGCTTTCGACTCTCCAGAGTTAAAGCGGTCAATAAGGTCCTTTATGGTCATCGTCCAGTCCCATCGGTCTGTTAATGGACTGACCAGGCTACAAATCTAGAGAATCGGTACGGTTAAGGTGGTAAGTATAGGTCAAAGTTGTCCGAGGCGGCCCGTACCAACCAAGGTGCCCAAAGTGGGAAGTGATCGCTTACATAGGTCGATCTCTTTATCAGATAAGACGTCATGCAGGTAATTCACGTTCTTTCTCAAGAGTCAACTAACCAATCTTCAGATACTTCAGAGTTACAGTTGACAGCTGCAGATGCGCGAAGCATGCTTCGTTGTGAATATATTGTACGAATAATCATATCATAAAGTAGTGGTACGGTAGGGTATGGCGAGCAACGAAATGCGAGGTATACTGGTGCATAATGACTGGTCTGAAAGTAACTGCAAGCACGCTTACAAAGGAGTCAAAGTTTTAAGAAGGGCAGGAGCAGAGGCCGTTGCACCCTTCACTCCGTTCTTAGGTGCAGGTGCTCCGTTTGTAGGTACAGGTGAAGGGAATGGCCAGTTCATCTTCAGTTCTTCCTCCAAAGGCAAAAGCGGAGCGACAAGTTGAGGGTATTTTTTGAGAGTCTCCACCAATTTCGGATCGAGGTTATCCTGTTCCAGCACAGACGCGTGAACCGTCTCCCGCGTAACCTCATTAGGAGATGGCAGCGGGCGCTTGACACTACGAGCAAGAATAAAGACTCCCGTTATTGGGCTAGTGAACAACATGTCAAGTTGAAACTGATGACTTTGTCGAATCAACGTACTCGTGTGGAGCCAATTTCCCCCAAGGTGCGGATGGCTGGTAGAGCGACGAGAGGTACTTCACATCCAGAGACAACATGTCTTCAATCTGGGCCTATAGGAGAAACGGTTATTGACGATGCAAGAATATCTGGAGGGGCTAAACGAACAGCCATCCACGTCAAGCTCATGTCTGAAAGGTCATGCTGAGGATAACCTCCGCCGATCTATGTAGAATGTATGTTAGGTTGAAAAGCATGGTTTTGCCTTCGAAACTTACATCGGTATGAGAACCTGGTCGGATGAATTAATTCATTTCCTTGCACTGCAGATGTCGAAGGACTTACCAGTAAACCAGCACTATGTCGTAGAAACGAGATGTAAGTTAACTAACGCGCGGAAGTGATGGTGGCTACGCACCTGCTTCAATACTTGCTTCTTCTGCCTACCAGCTGACGTTTGCTCAAACTTGGCGCAATTCTAAAGGGAGGGAGAACAGAGAGAGAATGCGCATCAGCGAAAGCAAGCTGGTTTGGCCAACGAATCAGCCTCACGAAATCCTTCCGCGATTCATTAAGCGCCAGAGCCTGGTAAGCTCGTTCAATGTGCTCTCCTAGATGTTTATCTGGGAATCCAAACATCGTTTGGACGGCAGGCCCCCAGCCGAGCCCAAGCTCCTCCGGCAAACCAAAAGAACCAACCGTATCAAAGACGCCAACGCACCTGAAGAATGGTTCAGTGCTTGAACAGACTTCAAATCTACCATGTGTGTATACGCACTTGACACAGAAGCTGGTCTGGTTTGAATCTGCCCGAAGCTTTCCATGAGAATCACGTCTAGTCCAAGGTTCCAACTTTTGCCTCAGGATTCTGATTTCTAGGACTACCGTCAATTTTCTCATCGTCTCAATATTTTGAGGGAACATACCCTCCTGGTTGTTGCTTTTACCGAGCTTCTGGTACGATAGGAAGATACCGGCAAAGTGGTCCATGTCCCGTCGATCCAGTACACCAATCTCCCCCTAGGAAAGACTTAACAAAAGGGCAAGATAAGGAACGAACTCGCCCTTACAATAAACATCGCGACCATTCGGGCGGTATATGCGCCCTAATACCATTTAAATGGGAAGTTCGTCAGCAAGAATGGATGCGGCGTACCCTTGAAAACCCAAAGAGAAAAATCTGAGATTGCGATGAGAATGGGAACCGTTTCAGAGCGACAATTATGTAAAACTCGCCTCATCCCCGGGATAATAGTTACTACGTTGTTCAAGTTAGTTTCGGAGATGCATTCCTTATCACTTCGGCGACGTACTGTGCAATAAAAGCGTAGGCCTCTTCAACCTTGTCACCTGGAAAGAAAACAAAAAAAGTTGTTGGTAGCTGTCTCGAGGAGTAGACAACTCCGAGTTACCTAGAGATCCTCCGGTTGTTCCTTGAAAGAGAATGTCAGGATAACACACAAGGTGAAATAATGTGATTACCTTCGACATAACGGGAATAGAAGTTCCTGTCGGATCCAATTCCTGATTGATAAAACACCACTTGGGGTATGGCAGGTTTAAACCGTTCGTCCTCGTGATTGATTGTCCTCGCGAGACGCTGCGCCATGACCGGAGAATATTAGTATCCAAACATGCGCGCTCAGTCCGCATACGCACCAGGATGTTCGTGTAAGAGGAGCGTTCCTGAACCGCCACACCGTCTTGCCATGTTCTGCTGTCTAGTTACTAACTGGGGATGCTATACTGGTGGCGAGCTATTCATACCCGTCACAGCAAACGATGATTCTTTTATGCGCTCTTGTATTTAGCATCTCAGAGCTGCGTTCATGGAGAGGATCTGTCGGTAGCCTGCGAGGGGATCGTGAAGGGCTTGGAGTATCGTGTTTGAAGAGGACGCTTGGCATGGGGGTCAACTAAGGTACGTTTCCAAGTACACGAAGTCTTGTTAAATACCTGAAGCCTGCGACGATCACGGGGAGGAGTCGGTTCCGCCAATACAAGACTGTGGCTGTGGGACGAGGAGCTAAATCCCACCTGCTTCAGAAGACCTGAAACTGATTTTGATAGCCGTAATCAATTATGATTGGATAACTGCTCCATCGAATTGTCCACACAAGGATGCTTCTCTTGTGCTACGAATGGCCTCGTGTACGATCCTAATTGTGTCGATGAAACGGAACCAAATGCCCAGAAAATTCGTTCTTGGAGCACCTCAGCGCTTGTTTGAAGTAGGCATAAGAAAACAGGAGAACTTGGAAGGTATTATCTTCCGCTGGAGTCGGTGGGCGAAACAAGCAAGATCGGCGTACTTACTAACCCTTCTGACTCCTCAGTGGTCAAGCCGTGAATCGGGCTATCAACGACGGGAATGGGACGAATGGGACAAATATGCTATAGATTATGTCAACTATTTTCCATAGCGCATTTCTGCGGTGGCAAACTCATCCAACGCCTGGTTGAAAGTCGTCTCATCCAGCGGTACCAACGGTGGATGTTCGGTTGGTTTCCTTAACCACATTAACATCGACCACGGATGCCGATGCCTCTTATGGCTGTGAAGAGGCATTCAGTCATGCTAATGACGCGTCGAAAAAATTGACTCACTAAATTTCTGTCAGTCTTATGTGCCAAGGCGGATAGCCGTGGAGCTCCAACGGCGTCTGGTTGTAATGTAAGGGGTTGATGGGATGCAAAATCATGAAATCTGGCGGGGAGAGATGGTCGTCACCTGCAAAGCAAGATGGGTTCGAATTAGTAAGTGTTGGTAGATAGTTGGAAAATACTTCGCACTTTCTACAACAGCGTCAAGCATATCAACAGTAAGCGAAGGAGTGTAGCTCTTGTTATTAGAGCGTTTTCGTGAGCTCAATTGGGAGGCCAGGGATTCGGCAATGGAGGCAATAGCCGGTTTTGAGGAGGAGCGGGACGCGAGACATAATGTTAGCGAGTGCTGTGATACATGATTGGTTGCTAAACAGAGAAAGTGAGCAAATTTAGATTCCGGTAAGCTTCAGCGGACATACACTGCTCTTGCCACCGCTTTTGCACGCCCTTCCGGTTACGAATTTTTTGGGACCTCGTGCGCTGCGCTATATGTATTGAAACAGTATTCATGTCGGCCTGAATATGATGTTGCGGAGATATGGGCCGCGAGTCGGAATAATCTGATGGGGGTGGTGTCAGCGGATATTCGATATCAGATCCGCTGGACTCTTCGTCAGCTTGGTCGCCAAGGAGGTATCCACGAATACGTTGAGAGTTCTTCAGAATAGCACCTGGATACGCGTCGGTCTGACATGTCCGTGTGCGCAGCAGAATGTAACGCACCGTGCTCTTCATAGACGGTAAGTTTCGCTATGCCAGCAGCGCGACACCATGTTACGGCGTTGAAAACGCATTGCAGAAGACAATCATCTGAAGCCTGAGAGGATGAGTGAAGGTCGGCCACTAGGAGGAGGGCGAGATGCTTGGGGACGCGGCGGCGTGTAGTGAGAGGATAGAAAGGAATGAATTGCTTCCAGAACGAGCAAACGAATACAATCAGTGCATAAATAAGATGAAGGGCACGGAGAAGTACAGCAGCGAGCAAACCCATGGTGGGACAGAAACAACACATTGTGCAAACGTGGAAAGTACAGGACACGTGATGTGACGTAATTCTAGGTCAAGCCCGGCTCTTCCTGGATGCTCCTCTTTATCTTGAGCAGCATCGATGTCTTCCAGTTGTCGAGCTTGGTGACTTGGTCAAACTCGACGACGGCCCCCGTAAATGACTCCTGGTCTCCCGCCTCCACCGCCTCGATAAGCGCGTTAATGAACTTGGCTTCTCGTGTAGATGCAAACGACACGTCCTGGTTCGAGTACTTGCCCATATTTCGTTTAGCAGTCACCGTGTCCTATCATGCTATAAGTTGACAGCCTGTTCGAATCGACGTTGTACACACATTCATTGCCAAAGCGCAGAGCCCTGCTCTTAGCCAGTATTCTTTCACACTGTACTTTGTCAACGCAGACGTCAGCGAGTGATCGGCTACCTGCTCATAGCGAGCGATCGCCTGTGGATATTCCTCAAGATCCGCGTGCAGGTCTGCAGCATCCTTGTAGCATGCATTCGCCGTGCTGAGATGCAGTTTTATCATCATCTGACCATCGTAGAATATTCAAGGCTTCTTACGCAATTGCATCTTCCTGCGAGTACCAGTCTGCAGCTCGCTCGTAGCTCTCGCAGGCCTTCCGTAGATCATTTGATTCCTGCAGATATATTTGTCCGATTTCCTTTTCTCGGTCTGCAGCCTGTCTGAAGCGACCCCCTTTAGTTAGATGTACAATAGTCTGCGTCAAGGCCTGGATGGCAACTGGGATTCGCGCAATCAATACAAAGCTGGTGCCGACTGATAAGTTGAACCTCACGATGTGGGTATCCTTTCTTGTACGCCTTTGCGGCGTTCCACCAAGCGTTTGACGCCTCGTTCTGCTCCTTGCATAGTTCCCTACACTCCGCCTCCCTAGCAAATGCATCTCCGGCCTCCTTGAATAACTTCTCCAACTTGAAGGCATTGGCGGCCTGTTGATATAGATCGCCGGCTTCTTCGAATTTGCTGGAAGATGAGGAGAACCAGCCTCCAGAAGAGTTGGCCTTCTTGTCTGCCTTGTCAATTAGTTGCTGAGCAGGTGATTTGGAAGGCATCGTGAGTGTTTCTGAAAGAGACTCAGAGGAGTGCTGTGCATTCTTGGAACTGATTGATCGGTCATCTGACTCTAATTATTGTGCCTTTGACTTTGAAATTTCAACGCCCACAGCACTTGAAATATGTCTCAACTTGTTCAAACGATCAAGCCCTTTTCTGATGCCCATCCAAAGCCACCGTACCTCCGCTTCCAATACGGGACTGCAGGCTTCAGGACTCTGTAAGTCACAAATCTAGGTTCTGATGCCTATCGATGTAATCGCTCAACATCGTTTTGCGTTATCAGAGGAAGCACGCTGGACTCCGTGCTTTTTCGCGTGGGCGTTATTGCTGGTCTTCGTAGCAAGAAACTCGATGGCAGGACCATCGGCGTAATGGTGACCGCATCTCATAATCCCGAGCAAGTACGTTCTTCATCGACAGAGCGATGTCCATTGTTTGCTCATAACAGCTCAGGACAATGGTGTCAAGATCGTCGATCCTCGCGGTGAAATGCTGGAAGCCTCCTGGGAGGCGCATGCCACCAACCTTTCGAACGCGCCTACCACCGCTGACTTCATCCTCGCCCTCGACTCGCTTATACAAACAGCAAAGATAGACATATCTAAACCAGCCCGAGTGGTGTATGCCCGAGACACGCGACCATCCGGTGTCGAACTCGTGGCGGCACTTGAGGATGGCCTCACAGCTATTGGTGCTGAGTCGCGCAATGCAGGTGTTACCACGACTCCGATTCTTCATTACCTTGTCAGAGCCATCAACACGAAAGATACCCCAGAAAGTTATGGCGATGACTCAGAGGACGGATATTTTCAAAAGCTCAGTGATGCATTCAAAAACCTTGTCGTATGCTTGTTGTTCAAGTCCAATCCCTTTGTGCATGCTCACTTTGCCACAGTCCGGACGACCACCGATCGAGCCATTGCTCATTGATTGCGCTAATGGAGTTGGTGCATTGGCTGCTTCGACTTTGACTGAATATATCGGCACGTCGCTGCCCTTGATACTGGAGAACGCGTCCATCTCGACTCCCGGTGCACTGAATTATGCTTGTGGTGCAGATTATGTCAAAACAACGCAGAGACTTCCTCCTTCGTTGGCTGATCGCCTAAAGCCTGGCCAGCGCGCGTGCAGTCTTGACGGTGACGCCGATCGACTTATGTACTACTATCTGGACGAGCGAGGAAGCTTCCACATGCTTGATGGCGACAAGATTGCTGCCCTTGTAGCCGCGTTCATTGTGGATCTGGTCAAATCCGCAGGGCTAGAACAGGAAATCAAAGTCGGTGTGGTACAGACTGCTTATGCCAATGGCGCGTCCACCAAATATCTGGCAGGGGTAAGATTCACTGGATATCAATTTCGGCGCGCCTGAACCTGTTTACAGCGTCTGCCAGTGAAATGCGTTGCCACTGGAGTCAAGCATCTTCACCATGCCGCTGAACATTACAACATCGGTGTCTACTTCGAAGCCAATGGACATGGGACCGTATTGTTTTCCCAGTCAACTCAGGCAAAACTCGCACGACACCAACCATCTACGCCAGCGCAATCTACGGCACTCAAACATCTCGTTAATTTGACCCTGCTCATAAACCAGACGGTTGGCGACGCCCTTTCCGACATGCTTCTCGTGGAAGTTGTCCTTGCACACAAGTCCTATACTGGCGTTGAATGGGACTCGCTGTATGTGGACCTACCTAATCGCCTTGTCAAGGTCGTCGTGGCGGATAGAAATGCCTTCCGTACCGAGAACGCTGAGCGCCGTTTGGTAAGCCCTCCTGGACTACAGTCAAGGATTGATGAGCTTGTCCGGAGGTATGATGGCGGACGCTCGTTCGTCCGACCGAGTGGAACAGAGGATGTTGTGAGAGTATATGCGGAGGCTATTGTGAAATCTCAAGCGGAAGGTTTGTTGCATTCATACGTATCCTGGGGCAATCTTCTAACCACCACGGAACTATCTAGAACTTGCTCTCCGTGTTGCGGGGTTGGTGTACGATGAGGCTGGAGGTGACCCTTCTAAACGCCCGAAAGAATTTTTGTAAGGAGATGTGAATCATAAGAAGTAAAAGGCCTGCATGTAGAAGTATGGATGTAATAGTTTGACACAGGACATGTTATACCAAAGTTATACCCCCAGAATTCTCCGACTTGTATCATCCTTGAATTCAATGTGAATCCTACACATCTTGCTACACGAGATCCACTAACCAGTGACTAGATACTTCTGAAGATGTTCATTAGAGGGAATGGTTACCTGTCTAGAAATTCACGTGTCGCGCGATTTTGCTTCCGTTGGCGCGATAGCACGTAATTTGGTCATCTCCATGACATGTTTCATTCACAACTTCATGTTTCGAGTCACGGAATCATTATAAGTAACGAGCCTTTGTGCAACCAGTTACCACACATACCACTTGTAAAGACTCAGAGCGCCTCCGATGTGCCGTTTCGTTATCTACAAGGGGACTTCCCCCGTACAATTGTCTCATGTGAGCCGTCGCTCTTGCCGAGCAAATCTATCAGAATTCTGCTCACTCTGCTGCTCGCCTAACTAGCTTTTAACCCGGCCATGTCATTCAATTATCAACCAAGCGTTCGATTCTCGTCTTCGCCTTGATCGAAGGAGGCCTATGAATGGAGATGGGTTTGGCGTTGGTGCGTTCTCCCTGGGTTTTGTTTGCCACACTTGTCTGAAGAAAAGTGGATTAGGTTGGTATGACTCGGTATATGACGAAGAGTTGGGCAGCCAACCATGCATCTTTACATCTGTGACGCCAGTTAGCCCTTCACACGTCCCTTTCGTGACTTGAATCCTGATTATTACGGCAGGCTTGGAACAACGTGAATCTGACAAGATTGGCCGAAAAGATCAAGTCCCCATTGGTCTTGTGCGCCATTTTATTTCTCTTTGTCCGTCTATATATTAACGTCGAGATAGCGGCCATGTTCGAGCAACCACTGCAGGTTCTCTCTCGTTGGACAATTGCCACCCTTTTGTGCATGGGAAGTTGATGGTACGTCCCCCCCTTTTTCGTCATTTTATCAAGAGCTTACCCCGACGAGCAGTTCATGCATAACGGTGCAATCGCCGACTTCCATTTGATCAAGAGAAACTTGCAGAAGGGCCTCCCCGACTTTGCTTTCGACATGGTGCAAGGAAATACAGGTCCGTGAGGGCTATTCTAGAGACGTACATGTCAGGCTAAACTATTGCCAGATTCGGAGTGGGCTTTTGCGTTGTTCCTGTCTAAGGTGGGCTTATCTTCACCTTGACTCGCTTGGATGCCCCAATTCCTTTTGGACAGCTCGAAGATCCCCATGCACGGTCCTTTACTCCAGACGCCTTGCGGAAAGCGATGCTTGCAACCATCGCGAACCTCAACATATTGTCAGAAGAGGCTGGTATCACTGAAGTACGTATGGCCTTCGTCGTAGCCCAGCTGTTAGCTTACAATATCGCAGCCAAGTTTGATGAATTTCTGTGTTACGGATGGTGAAAGTGTCGTCGTTACACGATATATTTCCTCCAGGAAGGATGAAGCAGCATCATTGGTAGGTTCCTCATTGTGTCAAACTTTCGCACCTTGTAACAATAACATCCTTAGTGGTTTTCGTCGGGCACTGCATTCAGCGAATATGCTGAAGGAGGTCACTATAAGATGTCGAAGGCGGACAAGCGGGAAAACATCATCATGGCATGCATCCGAGCCAAGTTTATCTCTTCTTAGTACTGACTCTCGGTTGTTTAGATTGCGAGTGAACCCTTGACTTTTGAAAGAGGTAGGGTCGATTAACAACGACCGAATTCTTTGTGCTTATTCTATTCATTATCAAGCTGATTGGATGGAGATCAAGACAAACAACATGGTCATTATTACGCCAAAGATGAACCTCCTGCAAATACCCATCATCGACAAATTCTACGTCCCACCATCTGACCCAGGTGCAATGGCGCGCGCAACCGAATTTGCAAGAGAGAAAGGCCTCCTGAACCCTCGGGAAAGTATCGGGGCTGTTGATAAAAATTCTGCCATCCGGAGGCAACCTGTAGGCGCTCATTGCCGCTAGACTCTCCTCACTCCCTCGTTAGACTGTCTGTACCATATCCTGTAGAACATTTAGTTGTACATGTACACATACTTGTCATTCGCTTTGGTGTACAGTATATTTGTTGTCCTATAATAATCATTACTCTTAGACCATTGGAGTAAACGGACAGCAAGACCGGAAACACACAAAGAATAGCTGTACGAGCGAAAAGCAATGACAAAATTCTGCCTCCGTGAGGTATTGCGCCGGTAGCAACCTCGTCAAGCTTACTTCGGAGTTCAGCACTATGCTTGAACATGTGCCAGTTCTCGCTGATGTATTCGAGTTCAGCAGTAATCACCTCATCATACCTGCATCTCAAGTCAATAAGCTATTAAGCCGTCCGTGAGTACTTACACGAACCTCGATGTGAAAACGCTGAACAATTCTTCGATGGCTGAATATTCTGTGAGCTGTGCAGATATCTGCTCCAAGGCAAGTCGACGTAATGGATCGATACCAAGCTATGCAGGTGATCTATAGAGAGCTGCTTGTGATAGAAAGAATATCACCTTGTCTGCAAGCCGATACATAGACTTCGGGGAGCAAGGGGGTGGATTTCCTGGATGGAGTTTGCGAAACTCTTCCAACCTCTTGCGACGCGACTGGGTACTGGTAGTTGATCTGAGGGGGGCAAATGTGACGACACCGGAATAGAGATAGAAAATCAGCGATCGCCAACTAGAGCAGGATACAAATGAGTGCAGATGCCATTGATTGTAGGCAAATGGACTCACGTCGTCATGGCCGTGTCTTTCACATGCACAACTTTTTTAACGCTCGAGGGGGTCGATGCGCGCCCCGCAACAAAAGGACGATCAGTCTCCTCACTCATTGGAACATCACGAACATCATCTTCAAGATCACTGTCTGCCGAATAATCGTAATCATCTGTGAAAAGGTCTTCCTTTTTCACAGAGTACGTTTGAATTTCAATAGGGTTCGATTCCAAAAAGCCAGAGCGGCCTAGCACTGGGTGGTTCAGCTTTCTATGAGTGTTGCAGACTTCGTATACAATCGGATACCACTTACAGTTCTCAAAATAGCTGTCAGGTGTATGAAGTAGATTGCTACAGGCGAATACGGGTATGGGACAGTACACCCGTTTGGTAGTGTTCGATATTCGGGAAAACAGAATGAACATGGTATCAATGAATTCTTGGCCGCGCATAGTTTTGGTCAAAGCACTGGACAAGGTGGGCTTCATGGGAGCGGGAATGTGCTCTGGTGCAAAGGCAAAGTGAACATTGATTATAAAGTAGTCGTTGCGCCTGACAGAAAGATTGCTGTCCCATAAAGCAGCGCGAGGGAAAGTGAGAGCCTCAGACAGCTGAGGGCGACCGTCAAGATGGAAGAAACATTTCTTAGAGATCGAGGCAGCATCTGAGATCCTGATAGTGAGGAAAATAGAAACGTCACCCCAGAGGTGCTTTGACATGCCCGGGACACTGACAGCAATGCCGACCATTGGGGGGCCGTCGTCAAAGGCGGGATCAGCTAACTGATGCGTCAAGAAGAGCTTCCAGCCTGGAGCGAAGAGTGGGGTTTCATGGTGGTTTGCACGGCTGAAAAAGATGCTAAGCGTGCCGAATTCGACGTCAAAGTCGAGTGAGCCACGAGCACGATGGAGAGTCATGGGCGTAGGAGGTGTGGACGTTGTGGGTGGCGATGAGGAAGTATGTAGCGGTCACGGTCACGTTGACCTGGGACGACCACCATGCTCACGCCATGGCTTCTCTGGAGCGCGGTCTCGCACGTAGCCAGGCTGTCAACTGTCCTGCAGATTCTCATTTTCCTTCCATTGACCTTGGCCACCCTCTCCACCCAGGCCTTTCTCCTTCTTTCTCTCCTCTTGTCCCTCCATTCACTCATCCATGGATCTCTCATTCTTCTCTGGGGCTCCGATGCATTATCTGTTCTCCAGGTCCCAATGCATCCATTTCTCCTTCTCGTCTGCTTCAACGCCTTCTCCTCCTCTGTTAACCCATGGCTCGCTGCCGCCGCCGACTGGTGGGGCACTGCGCTTACCTTTTCGGGCCCACTTTTCATTGCAATGGAAGGCCTCTGCAGTCTCCTGGTCGTCCAGAAACTAGGCCAGGTTGGCAAGCGACTGGTCGCTAAAGGAGAGGCTTATCAGTTTGCGCTATTGATTGGTTCTGCCATTGCGTATGTCGTCTCTGCATGGTGGATCGTCGTTGTGAGTGGCGGAATGTGTACTGCTTCTCACTCTGATTTAAAATTCCTAGTCTTATCCAGCAGCGGCCTCTTCCCCCTTGTCCTCAACATTGCTCGGTGTAGCAATCACTGCCTTCCTATTCCTCACTTTCATTGGTTTTGTCATGAGGAGAACCAACATCATTGAATCCTCTGGTCTTGCTATGTTCATTGCGTACAATGTATGGCTTTGTGGATTTGATCAGAAATCCTATACAGGTCCTCCGACATCGTAGTATGTTTCGCTGTCGTTCCTTTCAAAGCTTTCAGCCTCAGAGGTCTTTCCAGTGCTCCCCTTCTACCCAATATCCTTCCCCATGTCCAGGCCTTGGTAAATTTCGTGCTGAACACACTGCCGAAACCGGTTCTTTTTGCTCTTCTTTACCGTCTTACAATCCTTCACCTTGCATCCCGCATTCTTCCCACAATCGGTGCTGACAGTTGGGAATTCGAGGACGGGGTTAATGATGGTTGGGAGGACAGACCAGTGAGTGTTCCTCTTAGTAATGCTGCCTTACTCACCTTCGTACCAGACATCAAACCTCACGCGAATTCTCCTGACTTACCGACAATTCATATTTGTCACAGTATATTCCCATCTCCTGCGTGAGTTGCCCAGATATCTATCTTTCACGTTGTCCTGACGTGAGTGAACAGTTCTGGATTGCTCGTCCCAAATATGGTGGCGTTGGATGAATATATTTCTTACACTCGTCATTTGGTCTGTTGAGCTCCTGGTCAGCTCAGAGGATGATGTCACAACAAAAGATTGGAAGGTAGATTAATTGCCATTACATGACGATATTCGATCACATATCAGATCCCATTGACAAACTAATGCTGTGTGAGGCTCGATTAGTGGTGGCGTCTGAAAGACACGTTCCCTTCTAACATATTGCTACCACGAGACACCCATGACCCTGACAGGCGTCTCACCACTGCTACATTCCGGTGATTAGGCGCTTTGGGAATACCTTGGTACAGGTGGCCTGAGGATCAGCGCTCGTTGTTGAAACACGTACAACTGTGCGCAATCCTCGTGTCAACCAGTCCAATGCCTTCGTTTTTCTTTCACAAAGTTCATTAATACCCAAGCCAGCATGCGCGAATCTGCAGATAACAGAAAACCGTCCTATTACGCCACATCTGTAATTCGTCCCGCTTTCGGCGACTCTGAACAATATCCTTCGCCCACCTTGCGATCACAGTGACAATGTTCAAACGATCGAATGTCGCCTCTAGATCTGCCATGACAGATGCTCGTGAAAGCGACACATTTATTCTGTACGCCTCTCTTTCATCTGAGATGATGCTTACATCTAATGTGGTCCATATTCTAGTGTGCTCGGTCAGACTGGAGCTGGGAAAAGCACTGCAAGCGCAATCCCTTTGACGAGGCTTGAAGGGTGTGGCTTACTTCTTTGATTATAGTTTATCAATGCCGCTATTGGCAAGAATGTGACACCCGTAGGCCATGGGTTGACACCTCGGACCCGTAATATCCATTTTTTCCCTATCTCCCACCCTGAGGAACCTAGTCGGCGTGTAATATTTGTGGATACGCCTGGTTTTGATGACACGCATGTCGAAGATGCGGAAACCCTGGACCGTATCCTTGAATGGCTGGCACTTTCGTGAGTGTCATACTACTTACATGTTTGTAGCTCCCGATTCAACATCATTTGCAGATTCAATTCGAAGATCAGATCTGCTCGAATTGGAATTGTTTACCTGCACGAAATAACACAGCAGCGAGGAGAAGTCAATCAGGCAGGAATGACGCCTAGGCGATTGTGCACTCCCGGGATCAAGGGAAAAGTAGTACTTGCAACTACTAAATGGCGAGAGCTTCTGGAGGTACAAGGCCAGCGACGTCTCCGACAACTGAAGGAGAAATATGCGCGGAATATCGACGTGGCTGAATTCCGGGATACACAGACATCCGCCTGGGCGACCATTAATCCGATCCTCGGGTTGGACCCGGTGAATCTGGCAAATTTCCAGAAGGATCTCGCCCAAGTCCTTCCACGCGCCCCGCCAAAAGCGGTCACAAAAGGCTTCTTTTCTTTTCTTTTTCGACGCCATAAGGTAGGCCGGTATCCTGATTTTGCATTTGGTGCAACATTGTATTCATCCAGATTATAGTAGGGCATCGTCATCTCCAGATCAATGCGCTATACTTGTCTTCCGAGGACTCAACCGTCTTTGGCGTAACAGCATATGTTCGGTCTCGAAACAGGCCTTTCTCCTCCAATTCCAATACTCTTCAGATATTTCACACCACCTTCTATAGCACAGTTCCTCCATAAAAAGCATATTCGAGCTCAATAAAGTAGACACAGTTCGATCGGCAGGGGGCCCACTTCTCGATCACTAGAGTGGATTGGATTAGTGGTGCCTAAATTATAGAGGTCGACATACAGGGCGATTGGTCAGAAAGGAGATAATTCGCCTGGACAAAGGGATGTTCAACTCTTGGATTTTTTGATAATAGACCGAATCTTTTCTTGTTGCTCATTGGATGTCTGCTGTCCATCACTCCTTGGGCTGCTGCCCCTCCGAGATTGCTCAGCCACTTTTTCCTCGTTCGCAAGCAACTCCTCAAGCGTGTACCGCAGTGCACGTCCTGCCTTGGTTTCCGGAATGATTTTACGAAGATCCACTAATTCTTCCTGAATCTGAAGAGAAGCCACAGCGGAATGTGGGCCACGGCTAAGGATAAAGTTAACGATTTCCCAGCCAGACTCGGATGTACGAAGGAATCGACACATTCCGGATCCAAGGTCCAGCATGTGCTTCCAGTATTTTTCGACCAGTTGTTTCTCGCGCCGGGAGCCGATATCTTCAGAGACTTCATCCCATTTAGTAGTTGCGAGTACTACATTCTGGACAGCTTTCTCTCCGCAAAGGTGGCGAAACATTTCAAGATTTTTGCGCGGCGTGCCCATCATGCGAGGTTGGGATATCTCGTGAAGGTAAACAACACCTGCTATTTTCATATTATCACTGTATCTGTGGGCAGGTCTGAACATTCGCAACGGACACCGAGAAGCAAAAGGCACATTTCACTTACGACTTTGCAAGCCAAACAGAAATACGCCTTAAGATCTCAGAATCTTCAACGTATGTATCATCGAAGCCAGGCGTGTCAACAAGGACTAGGCGATGTCTTGGGTTCCACGGATGAGGGACTGTAAAATGTTCGACTTTGGCTGTGCGAGATTTCAAGTCATGGCCAATAGATGCGCCAGTTTGCCCTACGTGGGCTTGCATAATGACGGCATTGATAAACTAAGGCTAAATTGTCAATGGACACTCTCGCTAAGTGCAGAAAGCAGAACACCAACTGCACTTTTCCCAACACCTGATGGGCCCATAACACTGGGAGAAGTCAGGCCATGGAACAACAGGTTCGAACTATTGAGGGGAGACATGCTTACGGGATAACGAGATCAGTGTCTCTTGGATCTGGCATAACAGCATCGCCCTGCCTGCGTTCTTTCCCTTTCCATTTCTTCCTATCCGACGATTTTGGCATTTCTGCTGTTGTGAGAAGAAGGACGGAACCAGAAGCTGACCTACTGCAGGCAGGTTTAAGGAAGAGCGCAATTTTCAGGACATGATCCTATACAGCCATGAATTCATGTGCCGTCCAATGACCCATGCCTTGTGCGTGTTGATCTGTGATGTAGGGCCAGTGCGGTGCTGCGTGCGAGGGCAACGTTGTACAATGCAGTCAAACAGGCATGGGTGCCATAAATTGATGTGTTCATACAACAACGCTTCATTCTCACGATACATGATGATACTGGTCGATCATCGCGTAGCCTGTCGTTTATCAAAGCCTTCATATCTGTTCATATACAATTCAGTACATATTGGCTGATTGGGGAAGGGACCAATGCTGTCGCAATACCATCATTTGCGGTGCACCGCTTTCGGCAGGTATTAAGCACAAGTATCGAGACTTCTCTGTCGCTCTACTTTCTCCGACACCCTTCTACCAAACGCAGCTTCGCCTTAAGTCGATATTTGACTCGAGAAAAGGCCTGCTCCCACCAACGTACTAATACCATAAATGCGGAGGTTTGGTTCAAATCCTTCTTTTCATCAACCAACTCCCGCTGCAGCTGGACGGCGCGAGGCTTATTGAGATCAAATTTTGAAGCGATCTCCCAAGCAGATTCAAATGTGGAAGTGAAACGGGCCACCCGCGACCCGTGATCCAGCATGGGTTTCCAAAATTCTGCTTGGAGTTGCTTCTCTCGCATGTGCCCTATTTCTGGATTGACTTGATCCCACATCGTGGTGGTTAGGATGACATTTTTGAGGGCATCCTTGCCGCACAGCGCTTCGAACATATTAAGGTTTTTCAACGGTGTGCCACGCATTCTGGCTTCCCCGATACGATGGAAAAACAGAAGACCTGTCAAGGTTATATGCTCCTGGTACCTGCGCACAAATTAGGTGAGCCAAAACACCGAACAAATACAGTATATTTTTACGTTTGCTTCAGCCAATCTGAAACCTTCCTGAGAATTTGGTAATCCGTTCTTTCACTGTCATCGAAGCCAGGAGTATCAACAAAGACGATATTTCGTCCACTGCCATCAGGATGAGGATATGGGATTGCCTGAATATCTTGAGTGCATGACTCCAAGTCGTCACCCACAACCACAGAAGGCAGTTGCGTGGCCATATTAATGAACTGCATTTACCGTGCCGAGTTGTTATAAATGCTGAAAATTGTATATGTGGAACGCACGGTACTTTTTCCGACTCCAGTTGGACCCATTAACCTAAAATCTCTGTCAGAGAGAGCAAACAGTACGGTTTTAATGGCGTACACAATAATGATATCTTCCGGACTGACAGACTGCTTGACCAGGGTAGAGTGCAATGGAGACACAAACGCTCTACCCCAGTTCCAATCACTGGCAGGCTCTTCGGCTACAGTGCATGCAACAGATGGCTTTAATAGCAAGTTTTCAATCACCTCCCTTGATGTCGGTCGTAACGCAGGATCCAAGAGCCAGCACATATTCATCAACTTCCACATCGCATCATCTAGCTCGTTATGAGTCGGTCGGCCTGGGCGGCGGTCGTTGGTGATAGCTGCTATCACTTCATACATAGCACGGAGCTCAGAAAAACGAGGACGACCCGCAAACACCTATCGTGGTTTCAGCCGTAATCAAATGGGTGGGAATTTTAGGCTACCTCGTAACACACACATCCAAATGAGTAGATGTCAGTGGCTAAGCTCTGGCGCGGACTCTCGATTTCTTCGATTTGGAAGAATTCGGGGGCAAGCCATAACATGTTACCGTCGGTGAAGGCACTGGATGTCGGAGTAAACTGAAGGTTTGAATCATGCCCCAAGGAGCACAAGCCAAAGTCAGCGATGCAGGCGCGGAGACCAGGCGTAATAAGAATGTTGTTCTAGAGATAGACGCATTAGCGTTAACGGGACCAGAATTCTAATGACATGCTAATCACTAACAGCCCTCAGATCGCCGTGGATGACAGGTGGATCAAACGTGTGGAGATAATCCAATCCGCGAGCGATGTCTGTGATCTAAATAATGATATAAAAAATGCCTACTGTATCTGGGAGACACATACCAGAGCGTGACGATTAACGTAGGGTCTTTTTTGAAGGTATCGTAGAATGTTCTCGTTCTCCATCCACGGGGAAACTAGGCAGACATGAAAGGGATCTCCGGGCCACTGACAAACGCCGTAAAAAGGCAACACATGCGGATGCCGTAGATGTCTCCATAGGATTGCTTCTTTGCAGAAGATCTTTTTGGAGGTCACCCGAGACGAACAGGAAATATAACACGTTGACGAACCTTCAAAATTTTACTGGTGTTAGAAGGGTCCCCCCGCATAACTTTCATTGCGACAGTCTTCCCCTCAATCCTACCTTTCCAGATGTATCCATAGCTTCCAGAAACTTCCGGTTCTGTGCCTTGAGGTTGCACGCCTTGGAGAATGAGGGAGGCCGGGAAAAGGCCGGACTTCTTTGACAATTCAAGAATGGCTCTCAGCATTGGTGGACCGATACTCCCGACACCCGGAAAATCCACAATCTAATGAAGTGTTCGTGTTCAGGGTGCTGCAAGAGGATCAATGATGAGATACCGCTTGGAACAAGTTAAGCAAGGTTTGCGCTTCAGATCCTCGCTTCATAAAGACCAACTTCCTGCTTTGCTTGTCACGAAGAAGAATTAGGATTCGAACGGCAAGATCCATAACATCAAGTCGGCACATTGCACTGATGTGGTGCTCAATGTCAGGAAAGCTGTGCAGATGGTTCTTTCGTCTCTACATCTCAGTGCCTATATAATATATGTTCTGTTTTGGACGTACATATTTGGAGCGGTTCAGAAAGCCCCGGAGACTGTCTTTGATGAGTTGATGCGACGACAGAAGAGTCATTGCATCGAGGCGACTCCACTGCGATTGATTTGCCTTGAGAGATGCAAGTGGTCTGGAAAATATTTGCACATTGATCACAACTTGTCAAGCGAGAACCACACTCACGCGTCGTCCCTCATACAGAACTTCAGATGCGTCAATGTATAGACCAAAAGCCGCTGGTCTTGTGAGCGGGCGATCCCATGGACTCATTGCATTAAAACTCACAGGATAGATCAATTCGGTCAAACCAGCAAGGTCATCCGCTGTAAACATTGGCACACTGGTCAAACTAGTGGCCCGTATGTCGGCAATGTTTGTTTGAAGCCATTCGCAGGGTTGGTCGACAGGAGACAGGAACACCTGGAAGTTACCCAGTGCCTCGCCTAAGCGTAGACTATGACAATCGGCTGACATCAGGATTGGGAAAGGAATTCAACGTGGATGCAGAGGGGGCCCTGCATATTTTGTGCGCATACGCCTCATGTCAAGTCGTTGCCGGGGTTTGAGATCCTATCAAGGGAATTTCCGGACATGAGAGGTATGCACGTCAAAAGTTTCGAAGGAACTGACTGCATAAACTTAGAATGGACTGCATTGATCGGTCTTCTTTGTGGCATGAAATGACGGAGGCGAGTATGGATAGTGTGTCATCGATTCGCCTTCCACTCAGCTGTGCTGTCGTCTTCTCCCTCGTAAAACTCTTTTTTCCAAATCTGCGCCTTACGCTTCACTTCCTCTAGAATCCATTCACATGTCATAAAAGCCTCCTTTCGATGTGGCGACGACACCGCGATAACTATAGATAACCGTTGCGTCAACGATAAGACAATCGAAGCCTGAAAAATATTTGATACCGATAGAAGGCTCCCCAACAGCCACGATTCCTAGCCGATGGTGGACAGAACAGCGAATGAGGGAGGGAACTGCTTGTGAAGGTGTCTGGTGGGCCGAGCGCGATATTATTGCTGCCGCTTCACGCATGATGTCCACCATAGTTTTGATGGCGAGCTTTGAATAGGCTTGGTATTCCAAGCGTGTAACAGGTTTCCCTGATGGTAAAGCTCAGTTGAAAGCAGGCGCCAATTGGAGAGGAATGTCCTAAACCTTCAAAGGAGTTGCGCGTAGTACCTAATAAACTATTGTAGAATCGTGTTACAGTATTAGATTCGTCGATGTGGCTCACCGATAAAGACTGCAGTTGCACCCGCCCCATCATCTTGAACAGAACTTATGACCTGATTGACATCGATTGGCGTGTACGATAAAGCACAGAAACCCTCTGCGATCGTTGCGGTTGTTTCAATTGATGACGAGGGTGAGAGCAACATGACCCGGCTGACCCGGGCCGATCCTGGTTCAACCTTGTCAAGACCGACAAGTCAGATAGAATCTGCCGCGATGCTGCTTCCAGCGTTGTTAAAACCATCGACTCGTGGTTACTATCAACGAACGTTTCGCTATGCTTCAACATGGTCTCGACTTAATTCTGCCCTAAATCGCAATGCACCCTTGGACATTCATCCCGAGGTCCGGGAAGCTCTTGCAACTAACCAGCCTGTGGTCGCCCTTGAGACTACTGTGGTCACACATGGCTTTCCATATCCCGAGAACTTTGAACTGGCCAAGTCGCTTGAACAAATCGTCAGGTCTACGGAATCTATCCCAGCAACGATTGGGATAATAGGTGGCCGCGTTAAAATCGGGATGGAGGAGAACCACCTACAGCAGCTGGCTGAGAGGAAAAACAATCCAGTAAAAATATCACGCCGTGACATAGCACCTGCTATCGCGATGAAGGCTGACGGAGGTGCGGTTTTGACAGAGTATAGATGGATCGTGATCTGACCCCCAGTAGGAACAACCTGCAGTGCGACTCTCATTTTTGCAGCGCTGGCCGGAATCAAGGTCTTCTTTCCTTCAGATACACTCGTATTATTCCTCTAATGAGTTGCATTTTAAAGGTTTTTTCTACTGGCGGGTATGAGATATTTTGTCTCTTCGTAAGAGTCTTGCTCACGGAAAACAGGTTGGGAGGTGTTCATCGTGGCGGCGAGAATTGTGCGTCCCTGTAGAACACCTTTTTTGAATGCTAATCATATTTCCCCACAGCAATGGACGTCTCTGCCGATTTACACGAACTTACGCATTGCCCTGTTGGACTGGTGTCTTCCGGGGTAAAATCCATTTTGGATATCGGAAGGTGTGTGCCCACCTGTTCACCGTCACGGGACACTTATTCACAGTGTTGGTATAGAACATTGGAATATCTTGTCAGTGTGATGCTTTCAGCACTGAGGGAAACTCAACGGCTCGATTTAGGAAACTCTCGGTGTCCCTGTCGTGACATATGGATCGTCCAACGAATTTCCTGCATTCTTCTCCCGTCATAGTGGATTCAATGTATCGACATTACGCCGGACTTTGTTTCGCTATATTGATCTATGTTTATAGGTACCCTGGAACGTCAACGACCCCGTAAGCGCGGCTAAGATTCTGCGTATGTCTGTAAGGTCTACTGCCCCGTGTCAACTGGACTCAACTCCCTAATAGACACGCAATGGCAACTTGGCATGGAAAATGGTGCTTTGATAGCCGTTCCGATACCAGCTGAATTCGAAGAGGCTGGGATGTCGATTCAACAAGCAGTGGACCAAGCAGTTGCTGAATCGGAAGAAAATGGCATCAGCAAACGTGGAAAAGAAGCTACACCTTGGCTTCTTTCTCGAATTAATGAACTGACGAGGGGCAAATCTCTTCTTTCCAATATCGCACTACTCAAGAATACGGCTCTTGTCGGTGAGCAATATTTGTGCATACACTGGTTATCTGTTAAGAACCAAAGTCACCCATCAGGTGGAAATATTGCTGCACAGTACCATAAGCTTGTCAATTCACAAGTAAGAAACAAGCTTTGACTGTAGTCGATACAATCATTATGAACTACTACCAGGGAAGCCCACCGTCCTCCACGCCGCACCGTGCTCCTTCACCCCCCGCAAACCTCGGGCAACTTAAAGCATCCTTTGTCAGTGCAATACCGCTGTTCCCATGACGTTGAGCCCATCTTGCCTATCTCATTAGCCCCCAGCGAATTTGGTGATTGTCGGCTCTGCTGCTGTCGACATCACTGCTCGAGCTAGTCCTGACACTGACAAAACCCTTTTAAGCCAGTCCACGTCCCCTGGTAGCATATCCCTGTCATTAGGCGGCGTAGCGCGAAATATTGCGGAGGCCGCGTATCGAGTGATTAACTCTCAATCCCCACATCTATCTTCGGTCCTTGTTGCGCCAATTGGAAATGATCCATTCGGGCAAATATTGGTGAATGAAACGGCTAAGATCGGGATGAGGATCGATGGTCTCGTCCCAAGTGACAAATCAACCGCCGTTTGCAATATGGTCTTGGATGGTACTGGAGGTCTCATCGGCGGTGTGGCTGATATGAACATCACTTCAAGCCTCAGTGGAGATATTGTTGCGTCCATTTATCTGTTGTCGAATATGTCCTAAAACTGTTATTGCCATCAACAGGCCATTTCCCAACTGCAGGGGAACAGCCCCAACCTGGTAGCTCTTGACGGAAATCTATCTCCCGAAACTATTAAAAGCATTGTTGGGTACTGTGTGCGAAACAGCGCCAAAGGTCAGTGAAGTTGATCAGATGATAATATCCCAGCAAGCTGATTCCGGTGCCCAGTGTTCTTGTATGTCAGGTTCTCTTCGTGCTAACAAAAAGCCGTCAAGTTTAATTGTTCATCGCAGTGAACCTACATCTGTCGTCAAGTCAACTGCTATACTTCCTGCAATTGCTGCCCATTTGGACCATGCGGACCCCGAAGCCCCAATTGCTTACTGTTCGCCAAATCTTTTGGAGCTTGCCCATCTTGACCAATCTTCCAGGGCGGAACCGTTCGAGTTGACATCTCACCCAAGTTGGTGGCGTGTCATTGACGGTCTGTCTCTTGGGTCCGAGTTCAGGCGAGATCTGGAACAGCTTGCCAGAAAGCACACTGTTGAAGGGGATGCCTCAAGTGGTACATTGTCCTTTCTCGTCGATCAGGGTGTTGCACAGATGGCAGTGAAATTACTCCCATTTATTCAACATATTATCATCAAATGCGGAGCCCAGGGCGCACTCGTTGTCATGCGCATCCCTGAGGGGGAAGCACGAACTTCCCCTTGGGCGGACATGCGCAGCCAACCTTCCCGACGATATATCGCAGCCCGAGGAAACTCCAACGAGATCATTGTTCTCCAGCATTTTCCACCGCAACCTCTCTCTACAAATGTCGTGAACGTCACTGGGGCTGGTGACTCATTCGTGGGGGCGCTCTTAGCAACCATTCTACAACATCCAGATACATTCCGGGATCCGCAGAAACTGAGCAAGGCGATATTCACAGCTCAAAATGCCGCAGTACTGTCCCTGCAAAGTCATCACGCAGTTTCGCCTTCACTCTGCTAGTCCTCTATAGAGGGCCAACATCGACCGTTTCCCTCGCTCGTCGGAGTTGCTCTTTGTTAGAGATGGCAACTGTTTTGGCCAACGCCTTCAACTTCTTTGCGAAACGGGACTAAGGATGATATCAATATCCAAGAAGGAAGGGAGGGTTGGATAGGAGGGGTTCACCTTGGCGCCATGTTTCAATCGAATGATAATATTTGCAGCTTCACCCTTCGTCATCTTTGAGATCTTCTCAAGCTGCGAGTCTTGGTCACTGGACACGTCCCCTTTGAGCCATCGTCGGGCTATGAGCTGTTGTTGTCCTTGTGTAGCAGGAGATCTACGCCATTTGGCCGTTCTGAGAAGTCTGAATATCTGATTCATTGTGTGTACCGTGCTGGTGGACAAGGACAGTGCTCACCCAATGGACAGCATGGGCCCCCGAGCGATTGTTAGTGTGATGTAGGTATCGCATCCACGAATAGCATCGTGGAGCGTCTCCGCTGAAAGAATTTTTCGCCTACGCATGAAAGGTGAGGAACCGAGCGTCGAAGCAGTAATCTTGTCGAGCATCGCAGGGGTATAGTGAGCTTCGAAATGTCTCCCTGTACAGACGTCAGTTAGACATAGCGGCAGTTTTGAACTACTTGCCTTCTGTGGTGCTAACGGGTTCTATGCGTACATAACCCTTGCCTAAGCATTCTAGAACGTAAATGTCTTCGCCACATCCAACCCAGGCATATTTACTCAAGGTGGCGACGTGCGGGGCTCCTGATGCACTGTTGGCTAGTGAAAACGGGTCTTCGTGGTCAATGTATGTTACAGATTTGGGCTCAGGGACATTATCCACACGATCGAGGTATTCGGCGACGCGCTTTTCAAGGGATTCAGTGCTCTCGTCTACGTTACTTTGTCAGCACAAAGCATAGAACAATTTGAATGAATTACTTGCCGTCAATATCGATTTCTCCTGGGTCAAGCCCGAACAAGGTAGGTGTGGAGACAACGCCTGCTACACGTGAGGTGCTGTCCACGAAATCTATAATTCGACAATTCGTTTTTCCTGTCTCCGGTGAAAGGCGCATCCCACGACCAATCTTAAAAAAGTCAGGGAAACAGTAGATATGTGGAATTCAAACTTCTCACCATCTGAGCGAACACGTTTCGAGAACGCGTGGGACGAGCCACAACCACACAGTCGATGTTAGGAATATCGGCACCTTCTGTCAAGATGGCTACATTATTGTGTAGTTAGGGACTAAAAAGCTTCGGGCTAGTTAGGTACTTACCGCAGTTTATGAGCACCGGAAACTGTCCAGATTTGAAAGAGGCAATAAGAGCCTTGCGTTCTGTGACTGGAGTTTGCGAATAAACATATCGTGCATCAACACCGTGTTGGCGGAAAACTTGAGTGAGGGCTATGACATGGGCAATATCAACGCAAAATACAAGCGTGGATTTGCGCGTTGCTAAACGGAGGGTATTAGTGCCTTACATGTAGTTATTGTCTGAAGACCTTACCCGCGCGGTCCAGCCAGGATTTCACGATTAGATTGTTCACACTGTCAGTGTTTATGACATGCGCCAGACTAGAAGGATTAAAATCCCCAGTTCGAGAGTTTATGGTAACGTCCTTCAGATTGATGCTGGCGCGAACTGATGTGAACCTAACCTCACAAAGCCTGCAATAAATCAGATAATGGCGCTGAGGGACATATATGAATCATTACTTACCATCTTTCCTTGATCATTTCCAAGAAATCGCGATGGTAGACAATTCGCTCAAAGACAGATCCAAGAGCAAGGCCATCATGCCGGCTGAATGTTGCAGAGAAGCCAATTACTGGGATTTTGTGTGAAAAAGTTGGGGGCTCGAATTTCGGGTCTGGGTTTTGAATATTTGGATGAAAATGCGAAAGTAGACGACGGTATCTGCATTCAGAAGAATTATAAATACGGTGCCACGAGAAACAAATCAACGCACGAGAGAGCGGCAGCATGATGGGCCTCATCAATAACTATGGCCTTGAGTTGGTGAGGATTGAACTTTATCAAACGTTTGTTCTTGTGTAGAGTTTGATAGGTGGCGACAGTCCTGGAAACAGAAAGTAGGGCATCATTGAATTTATGTCAAGCGTATGGCAAAAACAGTCACTCATACACGTCTGCCTCTCCTGAGGCTCTATGCTTAGTGCCTTGTTCGATCTCGACCGTCCAATGTGGGAAAAGGGTCGCAACTTGCTTCGCGGATTGCCTGGCGAGTTCTATACTGTTCACTACAATCAGGGAACGTTGTGCAGCGGGGTTTGATGTTGGTGGAGATATTCGCGACAACAGAGATATGAAGACCGTTGTCTTTCCAGAACCCGTCGGAAGAGAAACACCGATGCGAGAGGCTCCTGACGCGAGGGCATCGAGGCAGGCGTCAATACAGTGTTCCTGGTATGGCCGAAGTATCACAGGAGAGGCTGTATGAGTAGCATGTGTCGATGACGAAAATTTTCGAAAAAGAGTTCGATTCATGAAATTAACATCACGAAGATTGTACATAGCTAGTCTACTTCAATGACGCGGGACTTGTCGAGAGGTCGGTGTTTTTGAACTCCGCCAGGAGGCAAAGGAAAATACTTAGACATTCTCTCCATCTTCCATTCTGCAGGCAAAAAAAAGTCAGGTATTGCAAATAGAGACTGCAATAGGACCCTTGTTGTGTAAAAATTCTGCGGCTTGTAGTGACACACTTTCATGAGTGCTATGCTTCAGCGCTTCAGCGTTGTGCAGAGTATCTGGGAGACTAATTGTAGCACTCTCAAAATGTTCGGAATGATTGCGACATGCACTCAACCGCATCTTATATTTTCTCACGGTCCACCGACAGAGGTCATCGACTCGTCACTCACTTTCACTCATTAATGTCGCGCTCATGCATGCTATTTTCTGAAATAGGCCTTTTAAAGGGGTATAGTGTAGCCATACCCATCAAGAGACGATGATGGTAATAAAAAGAGTCTAATGAGGTTATGATATTAAACAGAATGTTTAGCCAGAGCCTGCCAATAATGATGTCAGTAACCATCGTTTGGAGTGTTATGAATGTACACACCGCCAGAGTAGACCTTGCCGAACATGACCTCCTGGAGCTTGTCGTACAGGGACAACACACCAGCACCAGCAACACCACGAAGGATGTTGGCACCAGCACCCTTGAACAGTGACTTGATACCTTCCTTGGCAACAATCTGGGAGCCAGCGTCGAACATGGACTTATAGTTGACACCGGAGCCAGAGGTCATCATCATGCGACGACTGAAAAAAAACCATCAGAAACACGAAAATCCTGGGAGGACATATTGACGCACCGAATCGTGTCCAAGGGATACGAAGCAAGACCAGCACCAATTGTAACACCCCAACCAAGAGCAAACGAAGCGAGGAACGAGCCCTCGAGAGCACCGACAAGAACGACAGGTTCTAGAAAGGTTTTTAGCGAAAAGCTAACTAAGAACAAAAATATACTCACTCAAAGAGTCGTAAACACCGAAGTAGAGACCACGGTACACAATGATACCAACGACTGAGGGGACGAAGCCACGATAGAGACCAGCGATACCGTCAGACGCGAGAGTCTTCTTGTACACGTCTACCAATCCATTGAATTGACGTGCCCCTCCACCCTTAGAGGACTTGGCATCGTTAGCCAACCGTGTTCGGGCATAATCGAGAGAGTAGACGAAGAGCAACGACGAAGCACCGGCGGCACCACCGGAAGCGACGTTGCCTCCAAACCATCTCCAGTAACCATCCTCTTTCTTGAAGCCAAACAAGGATTTGAAGTAATCCTCTGTAAGAAAAGTCAGCAACAGAGCCATTGTGTTGGCCAACGGAAGACTGACTGAAGGCAAAGTTAAGGGCCTGGGTGGGGAAGTAACGGATGACATTGGCGGTGTTTCCTCTCCAGAGAGAAACAAGGCCCTCTTCCCGGTATGTGCGAGTAAAGGCATCCCCAACACCCTTGTAAGGGGTAGCGAGACGACCTTGCTTGATCTGCAGTATTGCGGTGTCAGACGTGGCAAATGAAGGGTGAATGCGTAACGAACCATCTCATCCTGATTCTGCACCAGGAGCTTGATACGCTCGATAGGTGCAGCGCTGGTCTTGGCGACAGCCTGGTAGAACATGTTGAGAATGTAGAAGACATTGGTTGAGCGCATAGAAACGTACAGCAGACACTCCACCCATAAGGAAATCGACTGAAAGCAGGAGGAAAATGAACACGTCATAACGAAGTAAAGGCTGGTATGCTACACACTCGCGAAGTCCTTAGGGCTCTTGACCTTCTTAGTTTCGGCCATTTTTGACGGAGGAGAGACCGGAAGATGAGTGGAGGTTGAAGAGAGGTAGACGTTGGTGGAAGGGTTGGAAAAAAACTTCGCGAATGAAAAGGCTTTCGGGAAGCACCGGAATCAGTTTAACTCCGCTAGCCCCGGCCGGCAAGCGTCGGCGTCATACACGCGCCCAATGAAAAATGCGCGATATTTGCAATTTCTTTTACGTCCATACTGCAATTGACAACAAGTCGCGCAACACAGAGGTTCATTAAGAAATATAGTTTATAGGGTAAGATACAACAAATGTTCGATATTTAATGATTATGCCCAGCGCCCATTTGTTCGTGGAAGAATGGCGTTAATGCTTGGCAGTGGCAGCCGAGGATTGGAGGCAGACGAACCTCCCGTGGAATAAGTAGGATAATCGGATGATATAGAGGGGCCCTGATACGGGGCAGTGTATCTGCTTGGCGGAACGGGAGCAGCCGCACGCGACGTGGTATGGTTGGATGTGCGGTAATCGTCATTCGTACTTGACCCCGCTCCAAAGGGCATAGAGTCAAGTCTGCTCTTTTTCCAGACCTGTTCATTCGGAGATGTAGTTGGAACGTCGGTATCCACAGCTTTCCGCTTCCCATTCTGTCTCGCTGGAGGAGGCTCTTCGTCATCGGAATCCAAAGTGAGGTCGATCACCTGGTCCGGTTGCGACTGCGATTGGGGCGCGGAGGTTGCAGGGGATCCACTTGCAAATGAAGGAGATAACTCGCGCTTGACCTGGCTCTCATCTTCGTCGTCCGAGTCGAGCACAAAGATTTCACGATTTTCTGCCTTTCCCTTACCGTTCACGTCTGTGTTGGCGGGTTTTGATGGAGAACGAGAGGGTTGTTGTGACACCGATGGAGGTTTTCGAACGGGGACCGCTGACACAGGATGTGACGCTTTCCATACAGGGGATCCGTACTTGTTGTCAGAAGTGTGCCATTCGCCGTCCGCTTCAACGATTACGTCCTCGACACTTTCGGGAGTTTGCTTCAAAATCTCATCGAAATACCTGAGGCACGTTCAGAACTACAGGAAATGACGTTAAATACAAGACCATACCCATCAATGATCAGATCCTTGGAATCCAGGACTCGTTCACACACAGGGCACAGCCAGGTAGTCGTTTGCTCCATCACTGAGAACCAAGATGTCGCGTCAAAACACTGAGAATGCACGCATTGTGAAGAGCGACACGGTGTATTAATGCGCATAAAGCTCAGCTGATATATATATAAGTCAAGCATCGGCAGAAAGAAAGAAGCTCTACGTACGGGACATTTCAAAGACATCTTCTGTGGCCCAGCAATGATATCATCGTCCTCCGATAAAGACGCAACCACTGCGGTCATAAGTAAGCCAGGAAACGCGAATTCCGATGTGGTGTGCTTACTTGACTGGCGAACGTCAGAATTACTTTTCTGTTTTGTGGCTTTCAAATTAGCAACAAGACGATCGACTGTTGTTGCTTCAACGAGCATCACAACAAGATAATACTTCTACATTGTGGCGATCAATAGGAGTATGTAGAGCGAACACCTGATCGACTTACCTTGGACTGTGCAGGCTGTTGACTATTTACATACACCATCTCAATACGGTTTTGGACATTTGTCAGTCGCACATATCTTCCTAAATCTGGGGGAGGAGCAGTTCCAGGCTTTTTCTTCAGCCCTTTCAGGTTCGCCGTTAATTGAACGTTGTTCACACGGACTTCGCAGGTCGGAGGAAATTCGATGGGGCAAGGAATGGTGCTGGTTCGAAAAGAATTTGGCCCGGAATAGAATATTGATGATGTGCAGAATAGACGAAGTTGGAAGTTCGACCTGAGATGGGAATCAATAAATAATGCACCTCATACGCTACGGGGAAGTGATTACCCAGGTGATTTCAATTTCGCAAGCTGATCGTTGTTGAGAGTGAATGTCACTGTTTGTTGTCGACGATCAGTCGCACTGGTAGATTCTGAGTTCCGACGCGTCAGCTGTAGTGAAGTCATTATGAGTTTGAACTAACCTGGACATTCCACAATGGTAGATACGGCTTGGTCGATGGCGAAAAAAGGAGACTCTTTGAAACGTATGCCTTTGGCAAGTAAGAGGGAGGCATATTCTTGAGGGTAAAAAGCAAATACCTGTAGGTTTGGATGATGCGGACGAGGTGGACGCGATGGGAGCTGAAGAACTGGTCGCCTTTCGAGGAGGTGCATATGGGTCATATCTAGCGATAGTGTTTGAGCCTGCAGCGGAAGCATACGATCCGGTTTTCAGGACGTTCGTCAGAGGATAGGCATTATGATGGACGGTGGATGGCGGAAGTACTGCTGGATTGGCAGTCATTCGGCTAGGTGTATAACTGTGAAGTGAGGTAAGTCACGGAACGCGAAGAGTCCCAGATCTCGCTAGGACATAAGATGGAGTAATTGATATATATAACGACTCACTTTCCAGTGTTGCGAACTTGATAGATGACTGCCTTGGCCTTCATCCATGTGTCTTCCATATTGTTTGCTCTCCAAGTGTCAAGAGCGGCAACAATGCGATCGATGACCTCCTGCTTTTTGCCTGTCTTGGATATATGTATCCCACATTCCTCGTTGAAGCCTGAGAGAATCTGTTTGAGTTTATCGACCGTGTTGTTCTTAATTGTATGGCGGACTTGCTTCGAAGTTAATTCCCCTCATTAGAACTTGAGAAAAAAGGCGTATAAATGAGGAGAACTCACGTCAAAGTCCAACCACGCGGCTGAGCCTGTCATCGATTCCCCTCACGGCCACAAAATCTGGGCAGGATGATAAAAGCTCAAGGGCGAATGTGAAGGCCACCATGGGCAACTCTATTTGGCGAGAGGTGTGACGCCAAATAGGTGCAAATATTTATTTTGAGCGCTCAATGCGAGTATATACGCTCGGCAAAACGAGCGCTAAAGTAAAGATTATCTCTTCTCCGTATCATAACCTCACGCGCCTCATGTCTAATACCGATGACTATGAAAGTCTCTCCAAGGAAGAAAGAGAAGCTCGTGATAAAGAAGATCGTGTTCGCGAATTAGCAGAGCAAGCTGGTATGTGTAACATCATTTCTGACATCACAATGTCCTATATCGGTTCTTTAGCTTTGCCATATACATGGTCCCAAGAGTTGGGCGAGGTGGACGTTGTTGTCCCCGTTCCAAAGGGAACACGAGCACGGGATCTTGCTATTGTCCTACAAAGAAAGAAACTCAGCGTTGGCCTCAAAGGTCAGGATAAAATTCTTGACGGAGAACTCTGCAAGGAGATAAAGGTGGAAGACAGCACATGGACCGTTCGTGGGTACCCTCTTGTGTCATCTTTCATGGAGCTAAAGTTGAGTCAATCCTCAGAGGATAATCAGTCTGTTCTGATTCACTTGGAGAAAGTGAACAAGGAACAATGGTGGGAGAACGTCCTCACGCATCATCCCAAGATAGACACAAGAAAGATCGAACCTGCGAATAGTAAACTGAGCGATCTTGATGGAGAAACTAGGTGGGTGATACCTTGCTCTCGAAATTCATAATGTTCATGACTCCTACTCAGAGGGATGGTGGAGAAGATGATGGTAAGACTCGCCATTTCATTTCACTGCTTTATGTCCGTCTGATATTTTTCAATCAACTACAGTTTGATAATCAACAGAAGGTCATATCTAGCTCTGGGCTACCGTTATTTTTCTCTTACCAGTCAATTTCAGCAAATGGGCAAACCGACTTCGGATGAAGTCAAAAAGATGGAGGTGAGCGACAAGTTACGTAATCTTGAGGATAATTTATTCATTATCTTCCTAGGCTCTGAAGAAATTCCAAGCTGCTCATCCGGAGTTGGATTTTTCCAATGCTAAGATCTCGTAAGGCATGCGCCCAGTTAATCGTGGATCTGGTCCCCCCGTCCGTAATCAAAGACCTTATGTTACAGGTGAACTCGGGACGGTCTATAAATTTTCAAGAATCATTTTCAATGACCATGTTCACAAGTTTGTCTTTTTTTCAATGTCGCAACCCGTATTTAATGCATGGCTTCGCACCAACTACGCTTTTGTCAATTACGATTATGGATGATCAGGAACTGTTGGCTCTCGATGCTAAACAACAAGATTGATCCAGTTGTCGCAAGCCTGAAGTACAAGACACGACGAGTGAAACTTCGCCCGAGTGCCGTAAACAATAAGTGATCAGACATCCATTCAGGGATCACATAACATGTTGCATAAAGGAGATCAGATATACAATCCTACTGTGTATATGCACTACTGAGCTAAAGTTTTCTGCGCTTGCCTGTTCCTGCCAAACCAGTGGTCGAACCTTTCCTTTTGATGCTCTCGACTAAGGTTTGCAGACTCCTTTCCCCTGTTGGTACCCGATCGTGTCCAGGAATATGGTCTGATCCCTTGGATTGTTCCTTTTGTCGCGTAGACCTCTCCTTCAGCAACGCATCCATGGCGCTCGTTCTCTTGAAACTAAGGGGAAAAGTTGAGAAGAAGACAGACCATAACAAAGCCGAAGACATACTGAGGATTATTTGGGTCAATTGCGAACTGATGGTCCTCATGAAGTGCTTTGAAGCGGTCATCCTTAACGTCTACCACAAAACCGGGCTGAGTCTCGTTGTCATCCTCATCTTTGTCATGCTTCTTCTTTCCCTTTCTGCGAGTTTTCTTCTCGGCCTTCAGCACAGCCTTCAAACTGAAGTGCTTAGGCTCCGCGTTAAGATTGTCAGATGCAACGAGAAGAGCGAGCTCCTCTGGGGTAGTCGCAGGCCGCGTAGTTTCCGAAGACGTCGCATTGTGCTTTTCTATCCCTTGGCCTTTCTTGGATTTGACTGCCTCTTGGTCAGATTCTTCTTCGTCGCTGGCCGTATCAAAAAAGTCATCATCGATAGCGGCCTCCTTTCCTTTCTCCTTGACCTCGTCCTTCCTCTCCTTCCTCTTCTCTCTCATCTTCCGCTGATATTTGTCAAGAGTCGTCTCGTCCTCCTGTCTCGTTTCGCTTAAACCTGGCGTAAATGTTATTTCCATGTCGACATCGTCGGGTTCATCTTCGTGACCCCAACCCTCCGGTAGATCGTCCTCCCCTCCAAGGAGTAAAGCACGAAGTTTGTCGCGCGTTGCAGTCTTGTCCTGTCTTTTACCGCTTTTAGCTAGACGCATGACTTCCGATTCAGACTCGGACCCAGACGATGATGACGCTAGGTAGGCCTTGAAATCTGCTTCTTCGATTTCTTTGCGGGAAAGTTTGCGTCTTGTAACGAGGTTTCTTTCTGGGTCATCTTCATCCCACGTGAGTTTGACTTTGGAATGTCGGAGAGCCTGTGTCTGCAGTGTCAATAGGATACTGTTGAGCTTTGATCCAGGTGACTCACGTCCGTCACGAATTCCACACCCTTAAATGTGGGATTATTATCATCAGTGGCTTCATCCCTGCAAAGGAAAAGGTCAATAGAAGAATCAAGAACAACATGTTCACCTTACCTGAACTCATGGTCAAAAGTCATGTCATCAGGAACATAGCTCAAGTCGAAAACATTCGCAGAACGCTCTAATTCTGTACCTTCCAACTCGGTGTAAATATGGGTAGCAGCGGCGACGGTATCACAGGTGATGATTGCGTAGTAATATCTAGCATTGCTTCGTAAGAATTGCGTGACGAAGCGGGAAACGATTATGAACGCACCGAAGACGCTCCAACTGGTATTTTCTGAGGGCATCCTTGTCATAATCCTCCTCACCACCGACCTCGTATATATTTTGAGCGTTTATTTCGTCGTCGTCGACATGCTTCTTTTTGAAAATTTCGGGAGGTGGGCCTTCAGTCTCCTCTCGTGCCATCCTCTCCTTCCCAAACTCGCTAGGATATACTCTGACGTTAATAACTTTCCCCCGCGCGATGTTGTTTGATGGTCCCTTTGTAATTCGCTGACGGTCATTCTCGGGACGTTCACCTGAAGGCACCAATAGCGCAGGAGCCGTAGGAGATACGAGGGATGAGCAGATTTTGAAGAGATGGCTGGCGCGAACATGTTCCCAGTCCAGATTCACAACAGCAAGCCGGCGAGTGGGAATAGCCTCCTCCTCGGTGTTTTCAGGGTTAGCCTTATGGTACGCAGCCGCCTGTGCATCCAAATCGGCAAAGACTGTTTCGTCAAGGTCTATCTCAACATCTGCTTCATTGGAGACAGCTATGGGCCGATTGTGATTGTGCCCTGTTTCCTCCAAATAACTGTCCTGATATTTCTGGACATCGGACTCTTCTTCTTCGTCAGAAGACTCAAGTAGGACTTCTCCTCTGGCATAGTCGACTACAGGATTCGATTCTGGTTCCTCCTCGTTGTTCTCGAGCTGATAAAAGCGCTTCAAGTTATCATTTTCATGGGTATCAGAGATTGGCCGCCCATATTTGTCGACCCGACCTGACGGAGGATGGACATTAGACAGAGATATGAAGAGAGCGCATTACAGAAATTATACCGGACTTGGCCTTGGATTTTTCCTGGGAAAAGACGCCTTTGAAACGATCGTCTACGACGACTTTTGTCTGCTTCTTGTGGGGACGACGAAAACGGGGATCTGACTTTAGCCTTGCAAACCGCGGATCTGACATTGGAGGAGGGACGTCAGGTTTATATATTTGAACATTGAAATTATATTGGCGGGGAAATATCTATGGAGAGCACGTGGTGCACGAGGTACAGTGCCCTGACGACTGACGACTCCATTGACTTGATCGGCAACCATCAAGGACAGGGTATATAAGTAGCCATGGTTAGGACTCAGTTCTGTCAAATCATTCCGTCTTCCCTCTTGCATTCCTTCCCTCTTTCCTTCCTGTAAGCTCTTGTTGCCGTACATCAGGGGTAGCCCCAGCCTCACCCTGCTTCCCAGTTCTTCGTTTCAGCTCCAGGCCCGGACGCCTTCCCTTCCCTAAACATTAATAGCCATCTTTCGTTAACAACTATGCTTTGCCGCACAACCGTTTTCGCTGCTCTGGCGCTTTTCTTGGCCAGTCAGGTCGTCGCATTGCCCTTCCGATCTTTGGCTGTGAGTAGCACATGTCATGTTTCCAGAAATGCATGCTTATGTCCACCTTAGCGCTCTGTTGTGGATGGTACTACTAAACCGCTACAGACGATCCCTGTCTATGTCAAGCGCCAGATTCCCGAGGAGGTTGCAACCGAATCTCCTGCAGGCGAAATTGTGCCCTACAAGAAACGCCAGATTCCTGCTGAGGTGGCAACCAAATCCACTACCGGTCAGGTCGAACGCTATGCCAAACGCCAGATTCCTGCTGAGGTTGCGACTAAATCCACAACCGGCCAAGTCGAACGCTACGCCAAACGCCAGATACCTGCTGAGGTTGCGACTAAATCCACAACCGGCCAAGTCGAACGCTACGCCAAACGCCAGATACCTGCTGAGGTTGCGACCAAATCCACTACCGGCCAAGTCGAACGCTACGCTAAACGACAGATCCCTGCCGAGGTTGCGACCAAATCCACGACTGGGCAGGTCGAACGCTATGCCAAACGTCAGATTCCTGCAGAGGTGGCGACCAAATCCACCTCCGGCCAGATTGTACCTTACTGAACTCCAATGGTAAGAAGCGTCGCCGGCTCATGTTTTCCTCGTCACTCACTTGGCAACCTGCAGCTGGTCGAGCTATTCGGTCGCGCTTTTCTCGCCGAGCTGTGTTTTTACGAAGATTTGATGCACTGGAAGGCGTTCTGGGGGCAGAACGCTATTGCGTCTTTTGAACTTTCTTTCTTTACAGCGTAGATCGTACTTTTTCTTACGCTTTTGTCATTCATTACTTGGCTTTTGAAAAAGCATTGGGAGGAAACAGTTGGAATCAGTCGGGAAACATTTGGAGATCGAATTGCAAGGTAGCCTGAGACGGTTTCTTGTCCTTCTCAAGAAATACTGCAGAGAAGGTAAACCTCTTTACTTGTTCACTTGTCTCTGAGTCCAAATCCAAATGCTTCCTTTCGCCCCCACACCCATAATCATGTTCCCATTCATCCCCATGGCGCAATCCATGAGCTTCTCGGATTCGTCGCCGGCTTCGGGATTGGCGGCTGTGGTTTTGAGTTGCCAACCAGATATCTCAGGGGGTAAGTCCCCCTCTTTGGGATCCTCATCAACAAGATCAACCAAGCGCATCCTTCCTGTGTCCTCCACTAGGCTTGCCTCATCTAGAGGGAAAGGTGGGGGTTTCCGTGGCTGGAGATGGATCACATTGAACATGGTGATGGAAGTCGATTTCGGATATGTGAAAAGGACAAGTGGATCATGGCTCGATGACTGATAGACATGCAGCATCGGAGTTATGAATTGTGTGGGCACCGATGGGAAAGAAAGAGCAGATATTATTTTGAAAGACGCTAAGCAACGGAAGCGTTGGCATATCTAACTGTCGAAGTCGATCGAATAAAGACCTACCACTTTCCTGGTAGTCCTGTGAGTCTGCATCAGAATCAAAAGAAAGGAGGATAGACAGGCGAACGTACAGATGCACATCCCCGTAACACGCTTTGACGGATATCGGCCTTGTCGGGGGGAAAGAAGCGGTCCATGCCGAGCCAACGCCAGACAACCATTTGTCCTGGCTCGAGATACGTTTCCTTTGATTCCAAGTCGTCAGGTTGCTGCTTCATTAATGCCGGTGCGCTGTGTGTCAACAAAAGATCATGATGGAGCCTGTGACTGATTTGTGAGAAGTGAAGAACGAAATTCCTTAGCAGCAGACGCACCATGTAATCGATAACACACGAGCCTTGTGAATTCTACTGCTACTAAACAAGGGCTTGTCCTCGCGAGTAAGAATTTGATGTGAGGCTGGAGGAACAAACCATATTTTGACGACTCTGTCGAGCTACAGAAAGATATTATGTAGCGTGGACGAGGCAAAAAAAAAATGACGTTCACTGACGCCACAAGTTGCAACGATTGGGAGAAGTGGATGAAATGCCTATCGCAGGAATCGTTAAATCGACCGATTCATTGGACTGAAGGGACACGGTCTACACACAGCACCAAGCACAGCAGCCTGATGGCCTCCAGAACGGCCTCCCATTAGCACAATGATGCATCGTCCAATACCTGATCCCTCAGATTCTGTCATGTGGAGTCCATGAGCGGCGCCTGCTCGGCTGGCTTCCGTGCCAGGGGGCCAGGGAGGGTTAAAATTAGAATGGGTTTCCTGGGGCTTAAGACATAGGTCGTATATCCGCGTGGAATAGTCCCTTGAGGTGGTGCAAAACAGGTTTGCTGTGATCGGGTGGACAGCAATCGAAGTTATGGCCTTTGAGGGGATGGTAAGTAACTCGCGAGTAGCCAACATGGCTCGTAGAAGATCTCACACCACCGTGACCACGGAGATAGCTTGCTATGCCTTTCCTCGCGACGTTATATATGTACACGAGGTTTGAGTAAGAGAATATGACTAGAGGCTCATCGTGTGCTTCTGGATGCAAGGTCCATGCTACATGAACACAATCAGTGGGAAGAGGTTTGAAGTCTGATTGGTCCTAAGGGAAATGTTCTAGTTGATATTAAAATAGAGAATCTTCGCCTTGACACGCACTGGGGGCAGCTTGACGCAGATGGGAGGTCTGGGCTGGCGGGTGAAGAAAATGTACATCTTGCGATGACCTCCCACAGCAACAGCATCGGAGAAGTCAGCGATCATGTCCGTCCATTCCTTCGCTTTCTCGAGAGTGTGCAAAGAGCCGTTCCACAGAGTTTGGAGCGAGTCCTCTGACCATGGAAAGAAAGCGAGGGTGCGGAAGGGTGCTGGGCTGGTGCGATTGGACTGGGTTGGGTTGTCAGCACGAAAGAAAGCACAGATTAGTAAAACGTACTTGAAATTTCTTTGTGAGTGAGAAGGGCGGAGGTTGTGTGCGGTCCTTGTACCAGGGCAGAGAGAGTTGAGCCATGGGAATCCCAAATAGGCAGCGATCGGGTCATCGCGTTCGTCCAAAAGCCACCATGTCCGACTCGTCCTCGCCAGCATTCGAGCCCAAGCCCACCCTCCAAATTGCTTCTAAAGTCGGTCTCCAGGCTGGCGCTGTTGGCGCCTTCGTTAGCGCAATCCAGAATGCCCTCGGTCACCACAACAGTGGTGCAATGGGCTTCTTGACAAGAACCGGAGGCACCATTGGCTTTTTTGGTCTATTTCTTCCCTTCCACGGTCCATCTTACATATTAATATTCCTTACAGCTGCCATGGGTGCTACCTTTGCATTGACCGAATCTGTCGTCGCCAACACGCGCCGTACTGATGATGCTCTCAATGGTGCCGCGGGTGCATGCGCTGCAGGATTCTTGGCCGGCATAAGAGGCATGTATCGCAAGCTCGCTAGTTAGCAGCAGCATTGTTCTCATGCATATGTTCCTACAGCGCGATCAATACCGATGGCGATCGGGTCGTGTGTGGTACTTGGTGCCGCAATGGGAACTTTCGACTATTCCGGACAGCTTACTGGCCGGGAGGGAGTATCCCTGGAAGAGAAGCGGAAAAAGTTCTTCAAACAGCCCTTAAAACCACTCGTAGAGGTTAATGCTGAATGAGCAGCCTGGCCAGATACAGCTTAATAGAAATATACTACGCCGCACGACTTGGTACGGGACAGCAACACAGGTTGCCATATGTAACTCAAAGTGACATCAGGACATTCGCAACATGTTGGTAATCTCCAACTCATGACGTTACAGGATTCTGCGAAGAAAACTCGTTCACGAGACGCTCATACCGCGCTGTAACCTCTAGGTGATGCTCGCTGTAAAAGTCTTCCCAACTGCTGGCTGTTCTGCATTTAACCTGGAACTTATGTTGAATATCGATGAAAACAAGGGTTATCATGAACTCACTTGACTCGTCAACCGAGCCCAAACCGCCTCGTCAGATTCAGATTCCGACGCAGATTCACCACCACCAGTGGCAAAGAACTGAGAGACAACGTCAAGGTCTACTTCGAGATCTGTTGGTTGAGCTTCCTTCTCAGGGATGGGCAGCTCAAGGGTTGGTGAGGGACTAGCTCTAGAATTCTCCGATGGCCTGGCACCATTTGAATTGTCGTCTTGCGTTCGCTGTTCCTTCGTTTTTCCGGAGTTAGCATTCTGTGCCTTTCTATATGCAATGCTCGCCCTCTTCCTAGTTGTCTCCAGTTCACTGGCGAAGGCTTGGCCAAGGAAAGTCCGCCAAGATTTGATAGTATGGTTGTCCATCTTCAGACAATGTCAGCAACATGTAAGAGTAGGTACTACACGCGTGGCCTCACCTTTTTATGAAGATGCTGAGCGATTTCGTTCGTGGACATTTGGTGATTTCGCTCGAAGAGTACTTTGACATATCGAGAAACGTAGTCTCGTTCATGTTCCGAGTACTTGTAATAACTCCCCCCTGGCATTAGCATGCGAGTATGCAGTGGAGGTGGCGTTGGCGACCGAGGTCGTGGTCGGCCATCAGGAAGTGTGTCTTCAATTGCATTGTTGCTGAGAGAGGGTTTCCTTTCCTTTCTGTCACCTTCCTTCCTTTCACTTTCCGTCCTTTCACTTTCCTTCTTGTTCTTGCGTCTTTCAGCCTCTCGACGATTTTTTTCAAGTCTCTTCCTCTCTGCCTTGTCATCCTCCTCCGACGTGGACCTTTCTCGTTTCCTCTTGCCGCGTTGCGGGGTTGGATTTTCAAATGCATATTGCGAAGGATCCATCAACATTTTGTGCGCGACGGAATCATGGACGAAGGAGGCACTCACGGCTGGCCTGCCTGCAGCCAGAGTCGACATGAGAAGGGGAGTGAACGTTTTCGACCGAGAGTAGAGTATGCAGTAGTCCGCGGTAGTGTTATTGTTGACGATCCGACCACCGTTTTTCTGTCAAAGTTTAGGTGAGATTCGCAGGAATAGGATCGGTAATTGTAATTGCCACACACCTTGATAGCAGTGGCCACTGCCAATCGATTGTTGAGTTCTATCTGGATGAAGAAAGACAAGGGTTCACCGGTCGTCGATACAAACAATGGATCCGGGGGTGCAGATGATCCCGCAGGACGAGGACTCGAAGATGAAGGATGCAATACTGAAGGGGAAGCTTCTGAGAAGGATTTACTTTTGCCTTTGGAACTATAAGAGGACGGAATGGATGGTGACGGATCGGCTGATGATTTCCGGTGAAGAGATGGTGGAATGCCAAAAGGCGAGGGTGAAGTATCAGGTGCTCCTTGGAGTTGTGCTTGTCCTGCATTCTGTACATAGTTGCCTGTCCCACTATATAAACTGGGAACAGCGGAATTGGGATCCTGTGAGGGTGGACCCATGCCAATCGGAGGCATCATTTGATTGAACATGGTTGAGGGGGTTCCTGGGGGTAAACCCCACCCACCAAAACCTGGTTGCAGAGCGTACGGAAACAGGTTATTCCAAAAGTTCATTAACTGTGGATTTGGTGTGCCATTCGGCCCAGGCTGAAACTGAAACCCTGGTATATTTGCTGCTTGGAAGGACTGCATCATGTTGAGTTGTGACTGCGGAGTTTGAGGCACCATTGTCTGTGGCTGCATTTGCTGGGATTGCATGTAGGAATGTTGCTGGCTTGAGGCAGAGACATCGGGATCAGAAACTGGATATGAGATACCGTCTTGCGATGGATGGCTGGTTGGCTGTGGTATCGATGTAGAGGGATCGTCGCTTGGTATACGAAGTTGAGATGAAAGAGACTGTCGCTCGCTTCTCCCTCTGGAAGTCCCGATTTCAACTGGCGTAACTCGCGGTGTTGGAAGAGGACTTCTTATCAGACATGCTCAGTACACGAAAGTGAATACAAAGTATCCGCACTGACTTGTATATGTCGTCCGTTTCCTCTTTCACGATGGGAAGTCCATCATCAGTGGTCATGCAATCTCCCCACTGATCAGCTTCGCTCAATACTCTGCCTGCAGCAATGCAGTCCCTGACCCAAGTGTATTCCAGGACTACTTTGTTTACGTCTTTGCCCCAGTCGCGGATGAATTGTCGTCCCGGCGTTGTACTCGAGTCAACAAGAATAACTTGCGCCTGCTTTGGATCAGAGCAGATATTTGCCCCTGCTCTCTACGAGAAAAACGAGTTATACAGATGGTCCGAATGCATTCTGGGATTCTTACCTTCAGGGTCCTTATTAACCTGGGTCGTCCTGTGATACCCCCAGCCTCAACAAAAATGCGCCACTGTGAACCGTCCGCATCGCGGAAAATCATTGGCAGAGTCTCCGATGCCTGCGAGGATTGCAGATTATCCATCGAGGTGTACAGTACTTCAGCCTTCTCGTGCAGTTCTCGTCAGATGGGCGTCGTTCCAAGTCAATGGTTTATGCACGACAATGCTGTTGAAGCCTACAGTAAGGTGTTGAGTTTTGACTGAAGTGCAGAATGAGCACGTGACCGATAGAAAATCGTCAAGTAGTACTAGTAATACGCCACAGGCAGTGACAGATAGCACTAGACGTTGATGTCCTCTTCGAATTTGTGTAGCTAGGCATAGAGACTTAATACACAGCATGGATAGTCATTCACTTCAATACAAGGGAACATTGTCTCAGGACAGAACAGGAAGGTCATTTGCCAATCGACGTTTCCATCGATGTCATAGTTGCATATTATCATGGCATGAGGCAAATAGAGAACATGATGATGCAAAAAAAGTACGATCAAAGAGACGCGCTTAACGGTAACTAGGAGGGGGAGAACGAGAGTTAGCTGAATGAGGCAAGATATTCGGATTGAAGGTTCGCACCTCTTTTGTCTGCGAGCACGAGCACCATGACCACCGAACTTCTTGGGCTCCATCCGTCTGGGATCTGCGATCAACAGAGTACGGTCATACGCCACCAACTTTTTCTTCAACTCCAGCGCGCTGTATGCATCAATGTACTTTGCGTAGTATGCAACGAGGGCCTTGGCGATAGCCTGACGGATGGCGTAAACCTGGGATGTGTGTCCACCACCCTTCACGCGCACACGGATGTCGAGGGGAGCGAAGGAGTCCTCTCCAGCAACGAGAACAGGCTCATACACTTTCAGACGGAGGATCTCCGGTTGGACGAGGTTGATGGGGGAGCCGTTAATGCGAATGAGACCGCGGCCCTCCTTTGCATGGGCAACAGCGGTGGCGGTCTAAAAGGTCCTTGTGAGTTTTCAGATATCATTAAGAGTCGATCGTAGACAGACCTTCTTTTTGCCGAATGTCTGTACGGCCTTTGCAGTCGATGCCATTTTGAGTGGGTGATCCGGCTGAAGACAGCGAGGTCAGATAGTCTGGTGAACGGGATTCAGAAAGAAAATATCGGAGGACTATGAAATGGACATACCTTGTTCTTGAAGTCGTCGAGGCCGGCGCCGATAACTTGTTCGTTCAAAGATGGTGGTGGCTTGAACCACCTGCCTAGTTTATCTCGGAGTATGCCGGCCTGTTGCTGACTAAGCAAGGTTCTCTTTCGCAACCTCCATCTGCCTTTCCGTGTGTGGCTGCGCTGCCAGCTGCTCGATAGCACTCTCATCCGCCCACAACTTGAAGGGAATATGCTTGAGAGAGCTGTGCGCCATGTACGCCGCTTTAGCAATGGCATTAAACTGCTACTTACTCTTGTCATAGTCATCGCTGCTGGCGTCTCGTCACGCGGCCCAAATTCAAACACCAGCACTTCTAGCTGGCATCAAAGCTGCGTCTTTGAGGACTCGTTCAGCAGTACCCCATCCACCCCCGTCCAAGACAAGTATGTTCATTTTGATTCGCTTTTAGACCCCAGTGTTGACCATCTACAAGTCAAACCCATTCTCGAGCCTCTCTATGTCTCTCTCACGCAACCCCTCAAACGTCGCAAGTCCGATCCCGCTCCTAAAGAGAACCTTGTAGTTCTCGACCCGACTGTCTTCAATCATCCCATTCGCCGGGACATTTTACATCTATGCGTCATCCACCACCTTGATTCCCTGCGACAAGGTTCTGCCAATACAAAGACTCGCGGAGAGGTACGGGGCTCTGGTATCAAGATTCGACGACAAAAGGGCAGTGGTAAGGCACGTTTGGGTGACGCCCAGAGTCCCATGCTTGTCGGTGGAGGTGTCGCATTTGGACCTAAGCCACGGGATTTTAGCACCAAATTACCCAGGAAGGTCATCGAAATGGGAATGCGGGTGGCTTTGAGTGCCAAGATGAAGGAGCAGAAGTTGGGCGTCGTCACTAGCCTGGCCTGGCCAAATGGCAAGACCAAGCATCTTGCTCAGAAAATCGACGCTCTCGGCATGAGGAAGACACTTTTCGTTACAGGGGAGGATCGCGTGCCCCTAGGCTTGGAGCGAGCCATTGGGAATATCGACATGGTGAAGCTCACCACAACGGACAAACTCAATGTTTATGAGATTCTGAAGTGGCAACGGATGGTGTTGGATGTGAAAGCGGTGGAGTTCTTAGAACGGACACTCGGAAAGGATGTTCCCGTTGCTCCTATACCCCTCATTACTTGATCATCCTCAATCAGTACATGTTTACGTTGCTCCATTGTAAAATCAGTCGTCACAACTCTAATACACTCCATATGTGGAGAACAGCTATACAGATGCAGACTCAGAGTGAACCTGATTGGTCGGCAGGCACAACACGAGCACGTGATGCAACACGCTTCATTGCGCGTAGGTTCGTGGGAGTCATTACTTATCCTTGAGCTCACTGTTACCAACCACGTCAATCAAACAATGTCCCAAGTCTCGCAAGGCGCCCCTGAAGATGAAGGTAATGAGGGCTACCAGTTTACTGGTCCTCTTCTCGTCAACAAGCTTCAAGAAGCTGGAATTCATCCAAACGACATCAAGAAACTCGCCGAGGCGGGTTTGAACACCGTCGAGGCTGTCGCATTCACCCCGAAGAAGCATCTGGTCACGATTAAAGGTATCTCAGACCAGAAAGCCGACAAGATCCTCGCAGAAGGTCAGTCGTCAGTCTCTCCAGCATTATTCTGCAGCAACTTGACGCATACTATATTATAGCCCAGAAGATCGTACCCCTTGGATTTCAGAGCGCCACGGAGGTCCATGCACGGAGGTCCGAGCTGGTTCACATTACCACGGGCTCCAAGCAACTGGACGCCCTTCTTGGAGGTGTGTGCAACAGTTAGACCTTCGTATATGCGCTCAATTAGCCTTGTAGGGGGAATCGAGACGGGAGCCATCACGGAAATGTTTGGTGAATTCAGAACCGGAAAGTCCCAAATTTGTCACACCCTTGCTGTTACATGCCAGCTACCGGTGAGCATGGGAGGAGGCGAGGGTAAGTGTCTTTATATCGACACAGAGGGAACCTTCCGTCCCGTGCGTCTTCTCGCTGTGGCCGAGAGGTACGGGCTCAACGGGGAGGAGGTCCTTGACAATGTTGCGTACGCGAGGGCGTACAATGCGGATCATCAGAATGCGCTCCTCACAAGTGCAAGCGCCCTCATGTCCGAATCCAGGTGAGAGGACAGAGAGCATTCATCTTGTGATGCCTAACATTCCTCCTGCCAGATTTTGTCTCCTCATTGTCGACTCCTGCACCGCCCTGTACCGGACTGATTTCAGTGGCAGAGGAGAACTTTCATCCCGTCAGAATCATCTAGGGAAATTTCTGCGAACCCTTCAACGCCTCGCTGACGAAGTAAGCCGCTTCCCTTGCCATTCACCTCAGGGCTGATGCTACCTGCTGGCCAGTTTGGAATCGCGGTCGTTGTCACAAATCAAGTCATGTCGAATCCGGACGCAGCGGCAGGTCCGTATGCGGGAAATGAGAAGAAGCCAATTGGTGGAAATATCATGGCTCATGCGTCCACGACTCGGTATGGCATAATTTGCTGCATCAGAGACATGTTGCTCATCATAGGTTTAGACTTCAACTCAAGAAGTCACGCGGCAATACACGTTCGTGCAAGATTTACGACTCCCCGTGTCTTCCGGAGATGGAGACGCATTTCGCCATCCTCGCCAGCGGTATTGGTGATCCCGAGGAGGAAGTGTAGTTGCCAATTGTAGATCTTTTCCTTTGTTGTATTATCACGGACTATGCACGGCTCGATGGATGGTAGATGAATAACTAAATTGGTAGTACATAAATTCCTAGTACAAAAGCAGCATACAACGCTAATATCTATGTAGTGGAACTCGTCCAGTTGAATGGTGACGGGTGATGCGTGTGAATGGTCGTTGAAATTGGATAGCAAGTGAGTCTGTGCAGTAAGCCTGATACCATTATGAAGGGGAAACTAAGCAAGGAATCGAGTGAGGATGTTGGCATCTGTGGAGTCGATCAACTCTTGCAGCTTGTTAACATCCGCCCTGCTAACGTCTGCGATATCCGCCATGAGGTATGCGATCTCGCCCTTGGAATCGGAGTATTGCTTTTCGACATTGTACGGCGACAGCGCCTCGTTGATTTGCCTGAGCACACCAGGCTTGTTTCTGTGAACGTGGCAAATACGTATTTGGGTGCCCTGTTCTGCTGTGATGGCGCGGAGGTCGACCTCGGGGAAGTTGACGGCACCGAGAGTTGAGCCGTAGCCAAGGTAGCTCGACAGAGCCTGTGCAACCTCGTCACCAATCATCGTCTGCGCCTCTTCTGTAGATCCACCGATATGAGGAGTGAGGATGACGTTCTTGAGAGCCCGCAGTTCGCTAGCCCACGGGTTCAGGTCATCGCCGAAGGGCGCACCATTGGAGCCGGGCTCAGCGGGGAAGACATCGATGGCGGCGCCGGCAAGGTGGCCAGACTTTAAAGACTCGATGAGAGCCGGAATATCAACGACTTTTCCTCGGGCATTATTAATCAAGTAAGAGCCCTTTTTCATCTCTTTGAGCTGTTGGGTGGAGATGAGATTTGTTGTTTCAGGGAGTTCGGGTACATGGAGGGTCACGAAGTCGGCTTCTGAGAGGAGAGCAGTGAGGGTGGGGACTTGGCGAGCAGAGCCAAGGGGCATGATGTTGATTATATCGTAGAAGAGTACGCGGATGCCGAAGGCCTCTGCGAGTACGGAAAGCTGGGAACCAATGTGGCCGTACCCAATGATACCGAGGGTCTTTCCACGAAGTTCCCAGCAGCCTTTTGACTGCTTGTTCCAGATCCCTGTGCGCAACTCGTAGGATCGCTCGAACAGCTGACGTGAGAGTGCAACGAGCTCTCCCATGACGAGCTCTGCAACGGAGCGCGAGTTGGAGAATGGCGAGTTGAAGACGGGAATACCAGCGGCAGCGGCAGCATGGAGATCGACTTGATTTGTGCCGATGCAGAAGCAACCAATGGCCAAGAGCTGTCGAAAGAGTCGGTCACACAGTTTCACATGCGGGAGAGACAAGCAAAGCATACCTTGGGCGCAGCGGCGATGACTCGGCTGGTTATTTTTGTTTTACTGCGAATACCTATGGCATGGTATGAAGGAATCTTCTCGATGAGCTCCGCTTCGGTAAATGCAGTGGTGAAGTGGTCAACATGGAAGCCGAGGGTCCGGAAAGCGGCCACGGCCTGCTGGCTGATGTTTTCGAGGATGAGAAGCCTGACGCCGCCGTTTTCTACAGGCTGGAGGAAACGAGGAGGGGCGTGGGCCGAGCGCTGTCGAAGCTGCTCCTGGACAGAGAGGGTGGACGTAGGGATGACGGAAGCAGCGACGGCGGCGGTATTGGTGGGCAAGACGGTGGAAGACATGGCGATGGTGAAGCTAAACGGTGAAGCTAGACTTTGAAGCTAGACACTCGTTGGTCGTCCTTTTGTGAGTTTCGGATATGATAGTGGAGGGAAGCACGCAATAAAGCTGCAATTCAGTTACTTATTACTCTTTGCAACTCTTCCAAAAAATCCGATCATTCGCCATCAAAATTTTATCCCCGGTCCGCGCATCTCCGGTGACTCGACCACCATGGGCCTCTTCCTCCTCGACTATGGCGCGGGCAACGTCCAGAGTCTCGCAAACTCGCTCACAACCCTCGGACACGCCTTTACATGGATCTCCGACCCTTCAGACTTTGCAAAGGCCACAGTCAGTTCCATCCCTCTTTCTGCCAAATTAAACGCGTAGTCAATCTGTCATTAGACTCTCATCTTTCCTGGCGTCGGGGCCTTTGAGACAGCCATTCAGCATCTGAGATCCCGTGGTCTCTTGGAGCCTCTGCGCGGATATATCCGATCTGGCCGGCCTTACTTTGGCATATGCATTGGCATGCAGGTACTTTTCCAGTCATCGGCAGAATCACCTACGCCTGGTCTTGGAATCGTCCCATGTCCAATAGAGCAATTTGACAGCACCGATAAATCAGTACCCCACATTGGCTGGAACTCTGCCGAGCTTCTCGATCCCACCAAGCACGCAAACGAGCCTGTCGAGTCTTCGTACTATTATTTCGTACACTCGTATTGTGCAAAGTACAATCCAGAAAAATACCCCGATGCTACAGATTGGATCCACAGCACCACCCAGTACGGCCAGGAACTCTTCATTTCCTCCATCCGCAAAGGCAACGTTTTCGCCACTCAATTCCATCCCGAAAAGTCAGGAACAGCCGGCCTGGCATTACTTGATGCATGGCTTCGCAAACCCGGGTTAGACACCACCCCCGCATCTGATCTGCTTCCCCAGCACCCACTCGTCCAGCCGAAACTTGATCCAAAGCACCGGCTAACAAAGCGCATAGTGGCGTGCATGGACGTCCGCGCGAATGATGAGGGCGATCTGGTCGTGACCAAAGGTGACCAATACGACGTCCGCGAGAAGCCCAGCCAACCCACCTCCACGGACATCGCCATCCAGACCACAGGCGGCGCCGTCCGGAATCTTGGCAAACCCGTTGCACTCGCCGCCCGATACTACGCCTCGGGCGCAGACGAGCTGTGTCTCCTCAACATCACGTCATTCCGCCACTCTCCCCTGCAGGACCAGCCGATGCTCGCCGTCGTCCGCGCCGCGGCTGCGTGCGTGTTCGTTCCGCTCACCATCGGTGGCGGGATCAAGGACACCGTCGACCCAGACGGGACGAATCGCAGTGCCCTGGAGGTAGCGGGGGCTTACTTCCGCGCTGGAGCCGATAAAGTCAGTATTGGCTCAGAAGCAGTTTATGCGGTAGAGCGACTGCGTGCGTCAGGCAAGGGGGATGGCACGAGCGCGATCGAGACGATCGCACATGCGTATGGCCGACAAGCCGTTGTCGTTTCGGTAGATCCCCGGCGGGTTTATGTGGATCGAAAGACATATGACGGTCCGTATAAGGATGAACTTGTGCACGGTCTGCCTGATGGCTCGGAGAATGGGAGGGGCAAGGCTTGGTGGTACCAATGCACCGTTTCTGGCGGACGCGAAGCACGGCCTGTGTCGGTGGTCGAGCTCGTGCAAGGAGTTGAAGTCCTTGGTGCTGGCGAGATACTTTTAAACAGCATTGATCGTGACGGCACGGGACTTGGATTCGATCTTGCTCTGGTGAACCTTGTCAAGAAAAGCGTGAGTATTCCGGTCGTCGCGAGCAGCGGTGCTGGTAAAAAGGAACACTTTGTCGAAGTATTCCAGGCGACAGATGTTGAAGCTGCTCTGGCGGCAGGGATCTTCCATAGAGAAGAAGTTCAAATTGAGGAAGTCAAGGACGCCCTTGAGGACGCTGGAATCAATGTTAGAATAGACAGATATCAGATCTAGAGGAGCATCCAACATTAAATAAATAGTCATCATCAATTTCAGTAGTACAGAAGTATTTATGTGGACATATCTGGGCATATGGAAAGATACAAGGAGGAAGGAAGGGTAAGGGTCACGGTGCATCTATTCTACAATACATCCCAGTCAAACATGGACGGTAGGCGAAAGGATATACGGAGATGACATCGAAACAATCCTAGAGACCGAGGTACAGCGATGTTAGTTCACAAGGGACAAGAAATTGGAAGGTGTCCAAGGAAGCAGTAAGATATAGGGAGATTTGGGTTATAATAGGATGTACAAAACAGGCTAGGCACGGACTTCACCATTCCGAAACAAGACAAGGGCAAAACGCGAAGAGGCATGGCGTCCGTGCAAGACAGACAAGCGCGCCAGGAACTTATGCTCGGCTCCTGCCGACCACTCGGCCAACCTTCTTCATAAGGCTAGTCTTCCTGCCCAACCCGGGCGAGCCAGTCGCCTCAGGGTGCTCGTAGCCGACAACAGGAGCAGAATCGGGGTATGCCTCGGTTTGAGGAGTCGCGGGGAGTGCCTTGCTGCTATGAGCATCAATGTACACAAATGGTTCCGACTTTTCCACTGGGTTGTGGCGCACCCCACCAGCAAGTCGCCCAAGGAACGAGTGCTGTGCACGATGGGTGGGTCGGGCAGCTGCATTGCCGCTTGCGCCAGGGTATGATGGATATACGGGAGAAGTAGGAGAAGGCGGCTGGTCGAAGTCTGAGCCAACTGGAACGTTGGGTGCATCGCGCATTTTGCGAATGCGGTGTAACAACGACTTGGAGCGCTTAGGGAATCCTCCGGCAGTGTAAGGCGGGGATGATCCAGGACCATCGGAGACTTCAGAGGCGTCAGGGACAAAGATGGGTTTGGGCGGGGGTACCAGGGTTCGGCGAGTAGGCTGTCGAGATCTTCCTGGGGTATTGTTATCTCCGGTTTGACCTTCCTCTAGGTATTCTCGGTATACATCGCGAGCATCGCGGCCATCCTTGGTACGTCTAGCAGTTGTACCATTACGGGACGAACCATGAGAGTCTTTGCCATTATAGATGGAGCTGCCGGGAGTGTCTCCATCTGTCCTTCCGGTCCCGCCGCCGGCGAAGAACTCTTCGTAGGGCTCGGGCTCGTGGGTGCCCCATGCTTCGGCGATGGCATCAACCTTCTTCTTGGGAGGATCTACGTAGTTGGTGTTGGAGAATGCCTTGTATGCATGGGCAGATGGGTAGGCGCTGTCGCCATGAGCTAGGGCGTCCTCTGGGCGGCCGCTCCAAGCAAACATAGGAGCCTTGTTGCGCTGACGGTTTCGAGATGGTGCACATGCATCGAATGGACCATCATGATGAAACACTGGGGTAAGAAGAGAGGCCGATCAGGACCGAAGACAGGATAAATTTCGGAGAAACATACTGGGTCCCACGCCTGTGAAATCGAGGCGGTCGATAATGTCCGCATGTTGGGAGCCCTTCTTGGAGCGACTTTTGCCAGACGACTTTTGCTTGTCAGTGCGATTGGTAGAGTCTTGAGATTGAGAGCGTTTTGCGGTTGGTTTAGAATTAGCAGACGGGGATCTGTGGGAAAGATTGTTGAAAAAAAAAAGGGCATAGACGGGATAGAAAACATGATACAGACAAGGTTGAAGTCTGGCTTCTTCCGACTCTCTGACGTGGGCTGTAATCGGTGTTGCCACGGACGGTAACCGTGTCACGAACAGCTTCAGTGATATCACGAGGCTCCCGTGCTGGCGGTGCAGTCCTTGAGACTGGGGCAGGCATTGCTGGGGATCTGGTCTTGGGAGGGGGAGGAGGTGGTCGTCGCTGATTTGCAATTGGGTCTGTGAACGGGTCTGAGGGGGATCTGAGGCGAGAATGAGGGTGGCGTGATGGATGAACTGCTGCCATTGCCTGGTATTTCGTCGTTTGGGGCAACCTCTGTTTTCACACGCCAAGCCAGTCAGGATGGAATGGAAGACAGATTGAGCTAAGACTCTAAATACGCACATGAATGCACGATAGAGATGCAACGACGGCAGAGACGACGAGGACGACGGGGACAGCGACGACGGGGACGGTGAACAAGTCAAGTCAGGTAAGCTCCAAGTCAGGTAAGTACATAAGCTCAGAGCTGCGGCGTTGAGCCCGCTTACCAAATCATCACTACATACCAACTCCTCTTCCACCCGCACAGCCACCACGGTCTGACCATACCGTCATGGGCGGAACCACTCTCTGGTCAAGAGAGACCGTCGCAGAGCGCATCCTCGCCGGCGAGCACCTCATCGTCTACAACGGCCTTCTCCTCAGAATTCCCCCTTCCTGGCTCGATGCACATCCAGGAGGAACCCTTGCCCTCCTCCACTTTGTTGGTCGAGACGCGTCCGACGAAATTGACGCGTGCCATCTCGACCAGACCCGTCACCTCATACCCCGCTACTCCATCGGCCGCGTAGAGCTCAAGGACGGTGCATGGGAGCCTCTTGTTCCCCCAGTAATGTCAGGCTGGGTTCGTAAATCTGTCCCCGGCTCAAAGTGTTCTGAGTGGTTCCGCGAAGCTGCTGCAGAACGCTCCACCGTCAACACGGCATTATCCCCCTCGTCGCAAATTGTCCTCGTCTCGAAAGAATATGCCCCAGCGGGGGAGGATGCTCCCAGCCTTGCGACGCTGGAGCCTCCTCCGACCGACCTAGATCTGAAAGTCCAGGCGCGACACTCCCAGGCATACAAAGAACTACATCAACGTATCGTGGATGCAGGTCTATACAAAACTCCATACCTTACTGGGTATGGCCCGGAAATCGTGCGCTACACGCTTCTCGCATGTCTGTCTGCGTATTCCTACCGCCATGGCTGGTTTATCACTAGCTCAGTCTTCATTGGTTTGATGTGGCACCAGCTCGTCTTCACTGTCCATGATCTCGGACATATGGGTGTCACCCACAATTGGGCCATCGATCGTATCATATCTATCCTTATTGCTGATTTTATTGGTGGTCTCAGCGTTGGCTGGTGGGTCGAGGTGCGTCACCCGTCTCAAATTTAGCGGCTTCTGTACTAAAAATGTCATAGAACCATAATATACATCACAGTATGCGTTTCCTTGCATCTCATTAGTGGTTTATTGACGTTTCTTCCCAGTTGTCCCCAATCATCTATCACAGTATGCGTTTCTCGCCGAGTCACTAGTCTCTTTTCATTGACTATCCTTCAAGTGACCCCGACATTCAGCATCTACCATTTTTTGCCATCTCTCCCTTGTTCATATCGTCCTTGTGGTCGTCGTACTACAAGCGGGTCATGCCATTCGACCAGTTTGCCAAGATCTTCATCTCGATTCAACATAAACTCTTCTACATCATCATGGCTTTCGCTCGATTCAACCTCTACGTCAACTCTTATGTTTTCCTATACAAGAAAGCATTCGATACCCGTCGCGCAAGGGGAGGCCGGTGGGCTTGGGGGCTCGAAGTCGTTGGTCTCATCTTTTTCTGGTGCTGGTTTGGGCGCGTCCTTTACGGCTGCGGGTCCTGGCAGGTGGCGTTGGCTTATCTCCTGGTGAGCCATGCTGTAACTAGTCCACTGCATGTCCAGGTACCTTCCTTTTAATCTCGGTATCTGAACACATATACTCACATCGACCGACAGATCGTCCTATCCCATTTTTCCATGTCCACGGCTGACCTCGGCCCCACTGAATCTTTCGCTGACCGTCAGCTTCGTACAACGACAGATGTCATCTGCGATGAATCCGTTGGATTTGTTCATGGAGGTCTGCATCTTCAGGTAACACATCACCTGTTCCCTCGACTCCCCCGGCACAACCTTCGACGCGCCAGCCTCCTCGTCAAAGAGTTTGCCCAGGAGCAAGGACTGGTTTATGCCGAATTCGGCTTCGTCGACGGAAACGCCGAGGTGATTGGTGTGCTCAAAGGCGTTGCAGATCAAGTCAAACTCATGGGCAAGGTGGCGAACGTCGAGGCAAAGGAAGCCATCGTGAAGAAGATGGAGCAAAAAAAGACTTCATGATGCTGGGACTTTGGATAGATCTTAGAATCAGAGCATACCCATTTATAAACCTTACTTCGGCAAGACACCGGGTTGGGGAATCCATAAGAACGAGCTCGTATTTAATGCATAAGGCATGGGTGGCAATAGAGAGCAGCTCGCATGCCGCATGGACATTTTGTGATGGACCGAAGATGCGCACGAAATCGCACAGGAGAAGGGAAGAAGAGTGTAAAGATGACCTATAGAGTTTACTTCTTCTTCGCTGCTTCCTCCTCCTCTTTCTGGAAATCACAACAATTAAAAAATGCAACGATAACATATCGACATATCTCACCTTCTGAGCACGAGCCTTGCGGGCGCCCTCGTGTCTCTGGTTGGCACGGGCAGTACGGAGAGCCTTGAATGCCTCGAATTCGCGCTCTTCGACGGTGATTTTTCGTGGTGCTTCGGCGGGGGCGACAATGGGAAGAGGAATGGCAGCACGGGTTGTCGCAGCCTTGAGATCATCGGCCTACAGAGAAAGTCAGGATCTCATGACACGTACATCATGAGTGGAACTCACAGAAGAATCGCCGGTCTTGGGCTTGCCAGCCTTACGGGGGAACACAATCAAGCGGGCCTTGTAAGCCTTCAGTCTCTCCACGTTGACCTTCTTGCCCTCCTCGCTCAGATTTCTCCTCCTGTGGTCAACGACCACACCAACACCGCGCGCCTCCTTCCTCCCGATACCGGCCTCCTTGAGTTCGGCAAGTGTGAATCCACGGCCCTCGCGGACTTTGCGGTTGTAGCGGACAGTCTGAGCACGGACGGCGGGGCGGAGAAGAGACAGAGGGCGGACGCCGAGAGTGGTGGCCTTGGCCTTGCGAGCATTGCGTCTGCGGAGCTTGCGTCCTGGCTGGTCGAACCAGGTACGGACTCGGCGCTGCCAGTCCTTGCGGAAATGGTTAGCGTGGAGGACTATAGCACAAAAGTTAGTTTAGGGAATTAATTGGATGATATGTGTTTGCTACGGACCGTTGTTGTGTGCAAAACCCATGTCTTGAGCTGTAAGATACTACGAGTCAGCTGTGTACAACGGTCGATCGACGTGAAAAAGCGTACGTTGGTCTTGAGGTCGTCGTTGGCGGCGTTGGCAATATACGTCAGGTGGCTGGTCGGCTGGTGGCTTGCAACTGCATAGTACCCCGGATCACTCCGTAACCCTAACCCAAGGCTATATTGAGAGCAATTAGTTCTGCTTCCCACGGATGCTTATTCTCAAACGGTCATCTTGGAATCTGTCGTCCACGATCATGCAGAACCCGCCTTCCCTGCAGTCTTCTTCCTTCCTTTCTCTAATAATTAACCCAATTGCGTCCCATTTCCGCTGACCCTTGTCATGTGTATACCCCATTTCTGCGCGTTTCTCTCCTCCGTGCCGGGCCATATCACCGTCTAGCCTTCGCCCCATCGTTACGACCGATGTCCCTGGGTCTGTGCCCCTCTTCCACTCTCCCGGCGTAGCATTACGTCCTCCGGTTATGTTCAATATGTATAAAAGAACGTTATGTTAGTCTTCCTCCTTATCGCGCTCTTAGACCGTCCCTTCCTGTGTGTCCTCGTGAACATGAGCTCTGCTGCACCTTTGCGTCTTAATCCTCCTTTCCGTGCTGAACATATTGGTTCGCTTCTCCGGCCCCCCGCGCTCTACCGGAAGCGCCAGTTGTTTGACGAGAACAAGTGCTCTTTACGGCGATTGCAAGCCGCTCAGAAGGACGCAATCAGACATGTTGTCAAGCTTCAGCGTGATGTCGGTATGAGGACCATTACCGACGGCGAGTTGCACAGGTATTCCAGGCTCTAGGCGCGGTTCAGTAAATCATCCTCACACTTGCAGGACTGTGTTCTTCGAGGGTGTCTTTGACTCTCTGGAAGGCATGACAGTGATGCCGAACCGTGAGTCGTTATCATTTGTTCTTCATGTCTAGGAGAATTTCTCCCTTACATGCCAGGTCCGATCACGACATTCAAGGTAGAGAAATATGGATTGATCTCGATTGCGGCGGTTAATTCTTACCGCCACAGCGATACATTCCCCATATAGGGCTCATGTACATGGCAGGGATCCAGCAAGCCGAAACGATATTCTGCAGCGTATGCCCGTGTGTTCGTCCCACAGAAGTCGACGCCCTGATGCACTTGCAGGGCAAAATCAAGCGAACTAAACCCTTCTACGTTGAGAATTTCAAGTACCTCAAGACTTTAGTTCCCTCAAAGGTGCACGGTTCTGTTCGCCGACATCACGCGACCCGGTCTGAGCGCGTCATTGTAGGATGTGAAGTTTATCAAGATTACCATGTGTTCCCCTTCCTGGTACCATCAACGGCACGGGTCCGATCTAACCTACGACCTTTCGGTTTACAGGAATGACGGTAATTCAATTCCCTTCTCATGGGTCCCCATTTTTTCTCACTGCTATCCAGATGAATATTTTGACGACCTGGGCATAGCTTATCGCGCGGAGATCAAGGAATTGTATGACCTGGGATGTCGTAAGTTTCCTGGATCGCGCTCATGGAATGCATGGCCTCGGATTTTGAACCCTCACAGGTCATATTCAGATCGACGACCCTACCTTCTGTTACTTTTGTAACGACAGCATGATTGCAGGGATGGAGAAGGCCGGAGTCGACCATGAAGCCCTCCTCGATACTTACATTCGGGCTATCAATGTTTGCACTCAAGATCGGCCCGATGACTTGACCATAGGAGTCCACATGTGCCGAGGAAATTTCAAGGTAGTAACTGCATCGAATCATTCACTTCACTTCCGATTGTGCGATTCTAATGACTCTCACCCAGGGTGGCGTACATTTCTCAGAGGGCGGCTACGATCGTATCGCCTCCAAGCTATTCAATACACTCGATGTGGACACATTCTATGTAAGTGAGCTTCCCCATCCGAGGCTCATTTCAAATTCTCACATGTGTTTTTTTGACAGCTTGAATACGATACTGGACGCGCGGGTGATTTTACGCCACTAAAGCATCTTCCGCTCAACAAAGTTGCTGTGCTTGGCCTAGTCACAACTAAGAACCCGAGGGTGCGCTCTTTCCGGACACTAACTTTAATTCATTCCAATCTTTACATCTTTACCCAGCTCGAGACTGTCCGAGAACTGAAGGCTCGCGTCAACGATGCTGTTGAGGCTTTGATGGTTGGTAACCCTCGGCGCTCCCGAGATATCGCTTTGAATCAGTACGTAAAGTGGCGTCTTTCTTTTTCTGCTTCGTTCGATGCCCTGAATCGAAAACAGATTGTGCATCAGCCCTCAGTGCGGTTTCGCATCAGTGTGGCAAGGTAATCCCGTCACCGAGGAGGTACGTTGTTGATGAGTTTCGCAGGTAATCCGCTGCCTAGCATTTCACCAGATCGAGAGGAAGAAACTTGCGTTACTCGTTGAGACGGCCAAGCAGATTTGGGGGCGCGTAAATTAACTCTGTTTGTACTTATTGAATTTTATGACGTCACGCGTTCACTTCTCCAGTGGTGATTTCTAGTGCAGTTGGCAGACATCATTTGTCGAGTTTACACTGGTAGATGCTGCAAGAATATATATCTATTATGCAAACAGTGAATCTGACTTGCTGAGACCTCCCAGTTAACCAGAATCAAGGACACGTTTATCCCACCGCAAGTACATATTGTTGAGGATGACTGTGATACAGTATCTCTTATTCGTGCTTTTCGCTCCACGTCCTTGGTGACACTTTCCGCAAACACTTTGCATATTTGTCCTCTTTTTCATTACCACCACAATGCCCGAGGAACGAAGCAACGCGTCATACCCGACAGAACATAAGGGAGTAGCTGAGGACCTGATAGTAATAAATCGCACCCGTCCACGGATGTTTTAATCGTCGACAACCAAATCCCACTATGTAAGTGGGCTGCACTTGATAGCATTTCTCAGTGCTAGCATTTTGTCAAATGACAGACAGTAGCGTTCATTGTTAATTTCCAAATTTCCAAGGCTATGCAAGGCGTTCCGATCCGTGGTAGTGATCGCCGAGCATCAAATATATGATTACGTAATCGACACTCTCCAGAAACCTGTGTTGTGGGTGACGGTCCTCCATCATAAATATCACACTCGCTACCGCCCGATACATTCTTTTCTTTTTTCGTTCTTTTTTCTCCCTGGTCATCCGGCGGCCATACGACGCCTTTCTTTACTCAATGTTCGCTTATCCGTGGTCGATCTGGGCAGCCCTTGCATTCTCGACCCTTTTCCCGCTTGCACACGCTTTCTCGTTCACGTCGGGACCTACAACCCAATGCGATGCGTTAAGCCTTTCCTGGAGTGGTGAGCGCTCTTGAACTAGGACCAGTTTGCACTGATGACACCACACTACTGTAGGTGGTACGCCGCCATTTGAGTTGCTTATTTCACCGGTGTGTTATTCGAAGCGATGCACAGGTTTTTACTGAACAAATACGCCAGGTCTTTGGTACACCTAGAATCGTGGCTATACCTCCCGCTGCTTTTAGCAATGGAAAAGGGTCATACTCTTTCCCCCTTCCAATCGAGCAAGACCATAAATTCGTTCTCACCATGTCTGACGCGACGGGGTTTGCAACTGGTGGATCAAGCGATATATTGACTTCAGAAGCCTCTCAGGGTGGAAGCTGTGACTTCAAGGATCCAGGTAAGGCTTCTCGGTCAATTGTAGCAGGACAACGTTTAGACATTTTCGCAGGCGTAGACTTCTCGTTCGAGTTGAACTCGGCATTGCAACAATGCAGGTGAATTTCTGACTTCCCTCTTACAACTATACTTCACGGTCTTAAACTGAGATATCTGTCAGGCCCTACATATTTAGTGGTTACAACGCCGCCATTCAGCCTGTTAGGATCATTGTGAGCTCAGATGTGGCGTCAAATGTATCCAGCGAAATCTCATTATGTTCTCCTTCCGTAGGGTACCATACCAGGAGGAACATCCTTCGTTCTTAATCCTCGGACAGGATCCACCTCTTTCAGTTGGACTGCCAATGTAGCTTCTGGGACGTCGATAATATTCACGATGTTAGACTCTAGAGGTCGTAAGGGGGGCAGTTCTGATATTAAGACGGTCGGCATCACAGACGACACAACTTGTATCAACAATCAATCTCCCTCTTCAACAACTGCAGCAACTTCAATACCCGCCAGCACCTCCCGCACCTCTACTTCGTCTCAGACCCCATCCACTTCTTCGTCACCATCGCCGTCAGCGGCTCCTGAGAACAAAGTGTCGATTGCAGCCATAGCTGGGACAGTTATCGGCGCACTTGTTTTCCTGGCGGTCACCATTACCCTAGGTCTGTTCTGTCTCCGGAAAAGACGAGATGCTGGCAAGCATTCGCATAGGAAGCAATCTGAAGTCGATCTCACCTATGACCATCCACCTGCTCCGGGCAATAATCCATACACGTCTGGTGGTGCCGCCGCTGCTTCCACATCGCCCCTCCCATTACTTCCAGGTGGTAATGCATTCGATTCAAACCCATTCCTCGACACTCCGCATAACCAACAGTCATCAGCGTACCAACCATCGGTTTACGCACCTTCATCTCAATTTCAAACGCCATCTCAATACCAGTCACCGTCACCGTACCAACTACCGCCGTCACCATACCAACCGCCATCTCAGTATCAGCGCTCAGTTTCTGGTGCTTCTGAGGATCCTTTCAACCCTTACACCATGAACCATGGTCCCCCTTCAACGATCGTTGAACCCTTCGAAGTCCGCAACTCTGATCTGGCCTCTTCGAGTGAGACAATGACGACGGCGCAACGAAAGGCCGCAGCAGCAGGCGTATCGTCCTACGCACCGTCACGTTTCATTGTCCACACAGATGTGGAGGACGAGCTGCCTCCTCCCAACGAGGACGGGATTGTAGAGCTTCCTCCTCAATACTCTGAACGACGAGCACTTTCCTCCCCTTCTCAGCTTCCATACGCTTCTGGATCAGACAGTGGTTTGCCACAACACACATAGTGATGTGGTATGTATTTACTTTTATGTATGTTGACTATCTGTTCTTTATCGGCACAGGGTGCCCTTTCCTCACGTATTGTTGAAGATGTCAACTCGACCTATTCTTTCATCGATTATACCATAGCGTACATATCACAATATTTATCCAAAGGCATTGTGCTCCCAGTCCTCACAGGTGGGAACGTGATTTTGGTCTTCGAGAATTGTATTATTTTTTTTTCCTTTTTTCAGCTTGTCACCGAAGTGTCGAGATCTTAGCTCCATTGGTAGCAATCGCGACTAGCGGAAGGAATGCCCGTCAATTATTACTCACTCGTGTTTTGTAGGATGCTGGTTGGACATTTTCTTCCTTCTGCAGTTACGATGTTTGCGCCACATGTTCTCCAGCGTTACTACGACTGCCTCGGCGACTCCCTTAGCCGCTAGGTATATATTTGCGAGTCATTAACCATTCGACTTTTATTACTGGATACCTCCGAGTAAAGTTTCATCATTCGTCGCAGTCTAGCTTTCTGTTCCACGACCAGTGCTATAGGTGACCACTTTTTTGGGGGGGACACTACTGTATGTGGTACGCCGACTTTCTGATGTCAAAGTATCCAAGTTCCAACACGATGACTCGCAGTCGTGTTAAGGGCTATAATCGATCACGGGCCCAGCATTGATTCGGTGCATGTCAAAGATGACAGGTCTGTGGTTATCGATAGTCGGGAACAATATATTCCAGGTCCTTCATCGACGGACTTACTATGTATAGCTCGACTGGCATCCTTTCTACCATTACATGTCATGGTACTCATAGTATGCGCCTGGTGACGTTTAAATCCCACAGAACATAATTTACCACCATGTACCGTGCATACATTGCGCTCCTTCGTCGTTCGGTTCTGGTATGTGGCTCCACCTCGTGAATGGACATACTTAATTTGTGACATCTGCACATATTTCTTGACCTATGTGGATCGCAGAAAGATGTCAGTCAATGTATTGCTGTGTCGCCCAGACTCCTCGAGGCAGGAAGGTTGAGATTTCGAAGCCGTGATTGACATTTTGGACGGTTTGGTGATCGGTTGGATAAGATAGTTTCATTCATACATAAAAGTATACCAATGGGCAAAATATATACACCGGTTTCTTCTGGAGGATACTCAACATCGGAAAGCAAAAGAATGGCAATCTAAAAACACACACCATCCGTATGGAACGCGTCTAAATAAGCTACAAGACAATGAAGCCTCGTTCCAACAACGTCCGGGAGCTACTCTTAGATGCCTGGTCCATCGGGAGGGCCTGCTTCCATGCCACTAGGTTCTGTGCTCAAGTTTTGCTTTGCGAAGGCGTCAATGAGGGCTTCCTGGTCTTTGCGACGACGATGCCGCCTTCGACGGTCATCCTTTATCACTCGTTCGATTCGACGCCGTCCTTTCGAGTGAAGACGAGGATCTTGTAGTGCCTGCTTGCATCGGTAGCATGCAAGTTCGATACTAGCCAGCAGACGAAGGGTTTCCGAATTATTGAGGGCCTATGCAGATCGCCAGCTAAATCAACAGAATTCAAGAGTCCTCAAAACTCACATTCAAAGACCAAGAAACAACTCGCGAGCCTTCGACACAGCCAACAACAACGAAATTTCCTCTCTTCTCGGCCTGAAGATCGGACGTCTGTCCAATGCATATCGTGATCAAGAGATGCGCCCCGAAGACAGACAGCCAGCGTACCTCGCTGAAAACGGTCATAACCTTCCCAGTGGATGCAGTGCGGACCACTTGCAATGGCATAAGTCGGTGATGAATGAGTAATGGGATGAATGAACGCACCAACTCTTGACGAGTGTCCTACCACCTCTTGTGTGACCAAACCTCTTCCCATGTAGACCCAAGAGTCCCTCTCTGGTCTGCGGATGTGCACCTTGACCTGAATGTCGCGAAAATTTTCGCGCGACGGGATTGGCAGCGGTGGAGCTGATTTTGAACATTGTTGTCAAGTAGGCTCTGTCACAGGACAGGAACAACGAGGTGGGAGTACCTTGAATGTGCGCATGCCCAATCTCTTGGACATCGCGCGTCTGGATTTGAGAATGGGGCAAGGAACTGTCCATTGCGACATCCTCCATGGTCTCGTCCATCTGTACAATGCGGGCGCGGGTGAGATCTGCAATATAGCGGTGATTAACAGAGTATGTGGGAGGACTGACCATTTCCACGATAGTGTGTGCAACAGCTTGTACAGTCCTGCACGGGGCAGCACGTAAAAGTGAAGATTGAAAGTGAGTGGCCTGGCCTAGGAATGGCGTCCACCGCGAAGCAATTATAGGCACGTGACCTATTCGTCGATCACAGTACTAGTTGTCCCTGAATGCATGGCATGTGTGGCGTAGTCGGTAGCTTCGACAAAGGGTATGGAATAGCCGAAAGTATACAACAAAACGGCTTTCGAATCCTGTTCCAATAAACGTTCCTTTTTCTCTTTTTCCCCCTTCGCCATGTATAAATACTTGCCCAGAGTTGTATTATACACATAATTTACCGCATCATGTTTTCAAATGGTACATTCTCTCGAAACACACAGGCTTACAGCAAACCGGAACTAGGATACGAGGAGCCTAGCTCTTCTCAGCTCGCACCTGAGAGGGATGTGGATGCATTAAAGGAGGAAATCGAAGAAGATAATCGGCGGATCAAGAGTCTCGAACAGAAGGTGCAGTGGTAAATATTCTGATCTTGTCTATCTATCTCATTAAGCTGCTCCAGAATGAAGACAATGATCCAGATTTTTACCCCTCTTCCCAAGCATCAAGCTCCTGTGGATCTTGGGCAGAGCAAGACTCTGATGATCATGATCAACACTCAATCGACGACGACGATGACGACGACGACGATGACGACGACGAAGAGGACGAAGAGGACGACGACGAAGAGCTGGCTACGACGAAAGCCGACTCTCAGGTCAACAGTAATTAACTGGTTGAGGGGCAGAGGAGAGGACGACGAGGTGCGGATAGCGTGACTAGAACTGAATATGTGGCGGTTATCTTCAGATTTGCATTATTTGTTTGTGAATGCACATCGATGAAGATGACAAAACGAACCAAAACTATAACTACCGCAGATCGGGGGACGTATATGTTCCACCAACAATACAGAGATTGCGTGGGGTAAACTGAATATTCGTGATGGGCGTACGCTTTGTCGGAAAGGTGGAAATCAAATCGGTGCTGAGAAATAGAAAGGGAAAAGGTTAGTGAAAAGCAGGAGCAGTGATATGTCTTCCTCACGTCTCTGAGTTCTCATCCTCCCCATACCCGTGCGACCCAGCCTCGATGTTGGCGAGACCCAAAGACCCATTCTCACGAGGTTTTCCTTTCACTCCGCCTGCACCTTTTACATCCCAACATCGGACGGTGCAGTCTGCACCTCCGCTGACCAACAGAGAGGATTCGGCACTAAAAGCGAGGGAATATATGGATGCACTGTGTCCAGTCATCTTTTTAATTCTCTTTCCCGATCCGAGATCCCAGATATTGATGGCAAGGTCCTCCCCTGTACGTGGTGTAATGGATAGCATTGCAATAGACAAGAAATCACTAACCAGCACTCGCCAAGTAACGCCCATCTGGACTGATGGCAAGAGATGATACTGTTCCCTGATGCCCGATGAAGACACGCACACAAGACCCGCGTTGAACATCCCATAGTCGGGCTGTCCAGTCACTTGATCCCGTCGCAAGATATAATGAGTTTGGGTGAAATTGAACGCACTACTGACACATCAGATATGCAATTGAGAAGAGAAATAGGACCATTGGGGCGCACGTCAACGTCACTCAAATGACCGGCATATATTCTCAAACACGACAGGCGATCAGTCGACCAGAGCCTGGCAGTTCGATCCCGGCTTGCGGTGGCGAAATAGATACCCATAGGGCTCCATTTGACATCCCAAACAGGATTTTCATGCCCTCGGAAAGCCACAATGTTGGTCATAGTGTCCATAGACCATAATCGGGCCGTAGAATCAGCAGAAGCCGACAGAAGATATTTTGGAGGCGCTGCCGACCCACCGAGCGGGTCAAAAGCAACGGAGTACACAGGCCCGCTGTGTCCAATGAGCTTGCGAGTCGTAGATCCTTTTTTCTCCCTAACCTTATGCAAGGATGAGGCTGGGAAAAAGTGAGCAAGGGTGAACGAGTAAGGAACGAAGGCGGAGCGCTGACCGTCTTTGATCGAGCTAGAAGAGAAATCACTCCTCATGCCATAAAGTCGTTCGCCTTTGAGACTCCACAATCGAATATAACTTTCGGCAAAACCGGCAGCCATGAGCGAAGTATCAGGAGAAAATGTACAACAAGGTGAGCTATCCGAGATAAGATTTAGTGGTAGGTAAAGATGATGATGCCAGCCATACCCTTCTGCTACATCATGCAACGTATAGGCACATATACTGGGTAGGGCGCGCGCTCTCAATGAACTGGCTTGGGGTGAATTGATGTCGATATTTGCGAGAATGGAAGGCTCAAGCCGTATTCGTTTTCGCGCGTCGCGAACATTGCTGACCTCTCTTTCAACGTCGATGGTCTTGAATGTTGGAGGATGCGGCAACATTTCGGACTCCGAGGGCATCACTAACCCTGGCATACTTGTTGGTCTTGGGAATTGAATATCGTATGGGGCTGATGGATCTCGCTCTACCATGGCTTGTTCTCTCAACACTCGCTCCGCCTCTGTACGCAACTCTTCTGAGATAGAAGCTGGCCCGAGTTTGAGATCTCCTTTGGATGCATTGAAAGCTTGTGGATTAGTAAGTCTCGTCGTCGTCGTCGCCCCGCTGGGCTGGGGTATCAAGGATGAAAGGAGGCCAGTTGATTCCTCCCAAGCATGTGGCGAGACCGAAGACGGGTTCGAGGAGGTTACTGCATTCTGAGTAAACAAAGATACTGTACACACGTGTGAGAGGTGTATATTTACCATCGAAGCGCAGGTGGTTGTTGACGACCCTCATGACAGATGCCCTGCCCCTCTTGCCTTTCTCTCCGGTGAAGCCATCTCCGGCGCCTAGCGCCTCACCTCCAACTCCTTCCGTGAGCCAACCAACAAGAAGCCCAAACCCAGATCGGCTCATACGAATTGAGAACTTCTCATTTCGGAAACGCTGTGCCAATTCATCATTTTGCACATGGGCCGGAAGAAGAAGAGTCGAAATATGGTGAAGTGTTGCGCTGTGTGTAGGAGATAGCGAGGAGGAGAACGTTGAGAAGAATTTCAGGGCTAGACACGGAGAGTAATGTCAGTTTTGGCAAAGAGCATGCGTGCATCTTCACACACCGGCGTCTTTGAAACCATGCTGAATGAGATCCAAGTAGAAGTGACAAAAGATGGGAAACAGTATTGGACGAAACTCGGGCTACGCGTCTGATTTAGTAGGCAATCTCTGAAGCAGGCTCCAGGCACGGGGACGTACCCTGTACATGTCCAGAGATCCATCTACCCAAGCTTCAAGCTCCCGAAATCCTTCCTGTTTGTCGGTAGGGTCGAGTGAAAGAATCTCCTCTGCACCGACTGTGCCGATGCTTGCAATCAGATTTTGAATGTTTGATGGATTTCCCATGGCAGTGAGTTCCTGTAGTACGGTGGATGAGTCCTTAAATATATTGTCTCCAGGACGGGAAGGCTTGTGAGCAAATACGGCAAGCGTTTTGACAAGCTCGTCCGCGTCGATAGTGTCTGGCTGTTTGCCCTTGTCATCCGGGGACGCAGCCTCGATTTCATTGAGCAGAGCTTTCTCAGCAGCTGAGTGGCCCCGCGCATGCAAATATTCGAGGACAACACGATCTGCCTGAGCTAGGTTCTGTGGTGGCTCTTGGGATGGCGAGGGGGCAGCTGGAGATTGCGAGGACGCTGGGGGCGTTGCGGCCGACATTCAAGTTGTGGCAGACGCGGAAGAGTTGAGCAGTCATGTGATCTGCGTGTCTGTTCAAAAACCCCGTCGCGTCGCCTCGATCCACAGTGCTGGCGACCACCATGGCATCGAAACAAGCAAATCGACAAGCAATCACTCTCAAGGGATCCACCACCCTGGTCACAGAATTCTTCAAATATGCCGTCAACACGTTCGTGCCCACTACACCCTCGCTACGCCCAACTCACTCTTTCATAGCATTCTCTTTCAGCGCGAGGTGTATCCTTCGGACGACTTTCATATGGTCAAAAAGTACGGCCAGACAGTCCTGGTAACACAAGATCTTGCCCTTGAAAACTACCTCGAAAGGTACACTATGTCTCGTCGAAGAATGTTTAATTTCTAAACGTGCACCCCCAAAGAATCCTCACACAAGTCCAAAGTGGGTATTGAACACGTACAGGCCATCCCTAAACTGAACCTTCCAATAGAGTGGCTCCTAACTGGCTCGGTCACACAACTGGTCCTTGCCATCATATCCAAAGACACTCGAACGCCACTCGAACGATGGGTGTTCGACATTAAACTCGTGGAACCACCAGCAAATTCAATAGAACCGTATAGTCGTTTCGTTTCCCTTACCAAACGCTTGGTTCTGAAAATAAATCCATGCAGTGTGCCCGCAAAGCCCGAGGCCGAGATTCAGTCGGAAATCCGGGCGATCCTAAAACAAATAATTTCGATGGTGACCTACCTACCGGTGATCCATGAACCAACAGTCTTCAACATCCTCGCATATACTTCGGAATCAGCAGATGTACCTGCGGGAGAGTGGGTTGACACTGATCCGCTTGCGATCGAGGCGAGCAAGAGCCAACAAGTAAAGATGAGGAGCTTCAGCACGGATGTTCATCGAATTGAAGCTATGGTGGCATATCGATATGAGGAGTAGCGTAGAATTTTATCAAGGAAATATCGTAGACACGACTTAAGAATACGCGGCCTGGATCGTAACATAGGAGTTGCCAACGTCCATGGATTCGGGTCTGAGCGATGGCATCAAGAGGGAGAATCTGACAGAGATTGTCATGACCACAACAAACACGATTGTAAATGAACCCAAACCCAGCCCAAGCCAGACGCTGCAATCCATTCTCTCTTTAACTCCCCCTCGAGCCTGTCACCCTCGTCCCCTCCGCTCGTTCCTTTCCTCTCTTTCTTCATCGTCTGGCCGGATCCGGACCTCTGAGTTTCCTTTCTGACCCAAACCGTCGTTTACAATGGGCGAAAGCTGGTTCCACAGAGAGTTTCTTGTCCCACGAAGGCTTGCCTTCAATGTCATTTTCTACAGTATCCATCTTGGTCTCTTTGCTTACGGGTGGTATAGTCAGGCATGTTCTCTTTGCTGCTGTTTTTCAATAATTCGTTTCTTATATATACACAGGCAACTAACAAGAAATTGGCTGCCCTCAATGCCTTGGGCTTTTCGGTCTGGATTTCGCGCGGTGCTGGCCTTGTGCTAGCTTTCGATGGCGGCATGATTCTGATTCCCATGTTGCGCAACGTACTCAGAGTTGTCCGCCCAAAGCTGGCTTGGCTGTTCCCTGCCGACGAGAATATCTGGTTCCATCGACAAGTCGCCTACTCCATGGCCTTCTGGTCCATGGTCCATACGACCGCCCACTACGTCAACTTCATTAATGTAGAACGAACGCGTATGTCCTTTGTTGCTTCCCCTTCTTGTATTCCAGTTACTGAGGCTCATTTAGAGGTTCGGAAACAGACCGCCCTTTCAATTCACTATGCCGAGCCTGGTGGCATTACTGGCCATTTCATGCTTCTGATTATGCTTGCCATGTATACTACAGCCCACCAGAAGGTCCGCACCCAGTGTTTCGAGGCATTCTGGTACACCCATCACCTTGCCTTCTTCTTTATGATTGGTCTTTACACCCATGCCACCGGTTGCTTCGTTCGCGATACCGTTAACCCGGACACAAGGCCTTACTTCCCGTTCTATTCGGCCGAACACTGTCTTGGATATCTCAGCTGGAGATTCACTATTTGGCCTGGAATCATCTACTTTGGAGAGCGCGTCTACAGGGAGTATCGCGCGAGAAGAGCCACTCGTTTGTCCAAGGTCCTTGTCCATCCTAGTGGTACACATTATTCCTATGTGTTCGTTTTATTTTCAACTCAGTTGTCTATAGGTGCTATGGAACTTCGGATCGTCAAACCTAGTTTCAAGTACACTGCAGGGCAATGGCTTTTCATTCAAGTTCCTGAACTGTCTCGCTGGCAATGGCACCCAGTGAGTACTCACACGATTATGCTAGAGCTGTCAAGCTAACCTAGCATTATATCAGTTTACCATCACGTCGGCGCCAGAAGACCCATATGTTTCTGTACACATTCGTCAAGTGGGCGACTTTACACGTGGACTCGGTGAACGCCTCGGTGTCGGTCCGTCTGTCGTAGCCGCCATGACCCAGGCAGCAATGAAAGGTGCTGAGAAGGACAGCAAGAATGGCAACCGCGGAGATTATGTGGAACTTGATTCAAGTCCCAACGCATCGCCTCTCCCTGCTGTGCGGATCGATGGTCCATATGGAGCACCAGCTGAAGACGTTTTCAATGTCGAAGTCGCAGTCCTCATCGGCGCTGGCATCGGTAAGCCCCACCCACGGCAGTGCATATGAAACCATCATTTTGCTTAACACCATAACTTCTTATCCAGGTGTCACCCCATTTGCTTCTATTCTCAAACATATCTGGTATAGGCAAAAGAGAGGCAACCTTGGAACGCTTCGTCGCGTCGAGTTCTTCTGGGTCTGCCGTGATGCCCCGTCCTTCGGTTGGTTCCAGAGCTTGCTCCAGGAAGTTGAAGCTGCCCAAGCCGATCGTAAGAACTCCTCGTTTTCACTTGGCCGACCAAAGTTTATTTCTGTACTTCACAGCGAATTTCCTTCGTATCAATGTATACTTGACCCAAAAGATTGGCGAAGACATGTTGTGGAATATCGCAGTGAACGATGCCGGTGCACAGTATGACCCCTTGACACTCCTCCGTTCTCGCACAATGTTCGGACGCCCTGACTGGATGGCCATCTATGGACAAATGAGACAGGCTATTGAAACAGGACAGTACATTCCAGGTAGCAAATCACAGTTGAAAACCAAAGTCGGGGTGAGTGAATATTCTAGTCAAATCCATGTTTGTTCTCATTCTCTTTCGCCAAAACAGACCTACTTCTGTGGCCCTGGTGTTCTTGCCAAAGCGATCAAGGAGGCGACCATCCACCACTCTGGCCCGACAGTGGAGTTTTCGTTTGCCAAGGTCCGTTCATCACATTACCCTATACTTATCGTTCTGACTCCTTTTCGCTGTAGGAACACTTCTAAATGTAGTGGATCCACGAGTAATCTTTTTTTGTATACTACTTACAGCCTGTTCATTTCCAATCGATACCGTCTCAGTTACTGGGACCTTGTTCATTATCATTACAACGTCTGAAAGATATAATGCGTAGAGTACATCTAGCGTGCACAGCGAGTTTGGTACCATGTTCGGTGAAATCTCAATGCATGTAGCGCATCCCAGCTTTGCTCATAGGAGAATGTGAAGTTAAGTACATATGCGACGATGAACCGTCTTGCAAGAAGTTACAATCTAAGTTCTTGCACTTTGCTGTCCCACATCAAGGTCGTCCTCCTTCGGGTTCCCAGTTGAACTCGATTACTCTGTTGCCCTGCGACCATTCGTATACTCTTCTTAACCCTCCTTTTCCTCTCCTCGTTCCGCTCTGCTAGTAATGGGTCAACAGGATCGACAGCCATGACAGTCTTGTCAAGGTCGCAGTGAGGAAAAAATTCCTGAAGGTTATCGTAAACCTCGGAAGGGTAAGGGCGGGTCCATATCTCATGGCCATGTGCGCTTATGTAGGTTGAAGCAGTATTACTGCGGAATCGCGAATTCCCAATCGAAGTCCTGTCACCCTTGGAGGCCAGATCTGCTGGCCTTTTTTTCCAGACGCCATCATCGTCTTCGTTGTCACTCTCTGATTCATTATTGCCTGACAGAGATGTAGCGTTGGGAAAGCGACTGGAATAGCGAGAAGATGTCTTTCGATGAGAATGAGAGTTATCAGAGGTTATGGTCCCATCTCGCCCAGAAGAACGAATGTGGTGATTGTGACCTGCATTGCTTGTGGGTCGAGGTAGAACAGTCGGCTCAGGGTATGAGGCGCTTGCCAATGAGGGAGGGGAAAGTCGGGCCGAGTATGGAGAATTGGCATTTATAACTGGGAGAGGCGGAGGGGTGTACACATATGTTACTCCATTGGATTCCGGCTCTGGGTCAGGATTGACGAGACGGAATCCTCTCCGACGAGTTGCTTTGACACTTTCAGAAGTGTCCAGTGACGATTTTGAATTGTTGGCAGAAATTTGAGAGAGGTCTGGGGGTTGGGGAAAGGGTTGAATGAAGACGATAGGTGGACCACCATCAGGTTCAGGTGGGTGCGTGACTTTGTGATGCTGGGAATAACTTCTTCGGATATTGGCGGTCACTTTGGAGGGTCTACTCAGTGGCCGCGATGTAGAGTCTCCCAGATGACCGGGGATGGGTGGAACTGGAGACTTGCTTCTAGAGTTGATCCCTATGGAAGATATGAGCTGTCGAATTGATATGAACGATTTTCGGGATCGTCGATAACTCTGCGAAGTCGAATGACGAAGAGCTGAACCTTCGATGTCGGAAAGTTCAAACCTCCAATTCGGTGGTAGCACAAGGTATGGGTGTCTTTGTAACTCTGCAGCAGTCGGACGATCAATAGGGTTCCTAGAAGGAGTCAGGAAAGCTCAACGAATTAAATTGTGCTCATACTTTCTGAAGCATTGGTGTCGAAAATCAGATGCACTTTCCGATAATTCGACATCAGCCGGTACAGGTGGAGCAAGCTTTTCTTGCGACAGCTGAAGGATATGATGAGACATTTAAGAACACTCGAGGAGGATCTCACCTTATACATCACAGGAAATTGTGCTTCCCCACTCCACGGTCGCTGACCACTCCACATCTCGAGAACGATGCAACCAACGCTCCAAATGTCTACTTTAACGTCGTACCCCGTCTCTTTATCAGGCTCGAGCACCTCTGGAGCCATCCAGAATATGGTCCCTTTTACCCCGGTGCGCGCTCGGGCATCCAGAGATTTCTTCGAGATCCCGAAGTCAGAGATCTTGCACACCCCTGTTGGTTCGACAAGAATGTTGTCTGATTTGAGATCCTGTTGTAAGGACTTAGCATGATAACGGCTTGCACACATTTCAAGACTCCCTTACTCTGTGTAAGATGCCTTTGGAGTGAAGATATTCTAGACCAGACAGACTTTGGCTGGTGAAAGATTTCGTAACTTCTCCACGGAACCTGCCATGGCTCTGAAGCCAGCTTAAAATTGTTCCTCCTGGGACGTATTCCAAGAAGCTATGGACGCGAGAAACGGATTAGCCTATGCATGTAGACTAAAGTGCACAAGCATACATGCTTAGATATTCCCTACTTTCCTCATATCCAAGATACTGAACGATGTTTGTATGATCAAGTTCCATAAGAGTTTTCCGTTCGAAGTTAAGTGCCTCTATTATCTCACGACGGCGGGACGACTGATCGCTTGCGGTCTGCCGCAATTCAACTTGCTTAACTGCCATGATCTCCCCAGTCGTAGCGTTGAGCCCAAGATACACAGAAGCATAACTGCCTTTTCCCAAGAGCTCGCCTTTGACCCACTGGAACGTTGCTACGGCACATGAGAAGCAATCAAAAGCTGTAGAACACTTGATTCTTACCTTTTTTAAGAGTGCTTTGGACAGGCAGAGACGGCTGCATAGAATCTTCAAGAGGGCGACGGCCGAGAGCCGGAGTATCAGTTGGCAAACGGAGTCTCCCATCCTGAGGGCTTCTTGAAGGCTTCCTCTCCGACCGCCAGATTGAGGAGTTTAGGCTCCGAATGCGCGACAAGGCCACCTTGGATGTCGGCCTAGTCGTCTTCGCTGCGTCATCGGATTGAAACCCAGGACCATGATAGTTTGAGATCATGCCAGCCATTGTCAATGTTGTGCGGCCGATGCAGTAAGGGCAGACCAATGCGATTAACGTCGATGAACGATGAGAATCAATGGACCACTGTGGTTGTTCATAGCCTGAGTCGTTGGATCTTGAGGTCTGAAGTTTTGTGCCTGAAAGAAATACACTGCATCCACGGAATAGATGCCTTCATTGGTCGGAGATGGCCGATCGACGAAGCCTTGTGATGAATTGCCAGGAAGTGTGAACCGGTCCAAATGACGGACTGGAGCTTGATAACGTTCCACATCTTCTCTCGCTATGCCAGTATAGGATGAAGAAGAACCAATGGTCATGGGAGAGCTAAGTAAGTACAGGAGAAGGCACCGATCGTCCACCAGAATTCACCACAATAAGGCCAAGCAACACGACAACAGAGCACGCATATACTCAGCTGGAGTCTCAAGCTTTCTGACCGTACCGACACCTACCGACACCGATTCAGCTGCGGAGTTACGACAACACCGCAGCATGGAAAAAGCTCATCAGATTCTCAACGACGTGTTTGGATTTTCTGCTTTTCGACTCATGCAAGAGGCTGTAAGTTTCAAGGACTAGACATTGGTACGCGTTTTCAGTCGACTAACGTGTTCGAATAACAGGTTATCTCTCGTTTGTTGGTGGATAAGGAAAACGCCCTAGTTGTTTTCCCCACTGGAGGTACAAATGAATGAAGTTTACGCGTCCTATGCGTCGCCTTACTTGCTTTGTTTAGGTGGAAAAAGTCTGACCTATCAAGTTCCCGCATTATGCTTAGATGTGAGGTTGAGCATCTCGAGGCAATACTCACCTAACAAGCAAATATGCAGGGCCTTACCCTTGTGATATCCCCACTGATAGCACTCATGAAAGATCAAGTCGATGCCCTCGTCAATCGTGGTGTCAAGGCTGCAAACTTGGATAGCACGCTGAGCTCAGACCAGGCAGCATTCGTCAAGCAAGAGGTTCTGAATGGCTCACTCAAACTGCTTTATGTGGCTCCTGAGAGGTATGCACGATGGATTTGCAGGTGTCTCGTTGTCTAAATCGTCTCTCCCACAAGGTTGAACAACGAAGGCTTCATCAACATGATGAGTCGAGTCACAATTTCTCTCCTCGCTGTAGACGAAGCCCATTGCATATCCCAAGTACGTGCATATATACCTTTACTTGCTGTGACCTCCCTGAAGACATTTGATGCACACAGTGGGGAGCAAGTTTCCGGCCTGAATATCTTAAGATTGCCCGTTTTGCCGTTGAACATAATGTTGAACGTGTCTTGTGTTTGACGGCCACGGCGACGCCTACCGTTTCTGACGACATTTGCGAGTCCTTTTTTATTAGGAACGAGGGCATTTTCCGTACACCCGTCTTTCGTCCCAAGTGAGTATTGAGTGAAACTTTATAGCAGATAGACTGACTTATTTCTCAGCCTTTCCCTCACAGTCGAGGTCGCTGATACCTTGCAACAAAAAATTGACCGACTTGTTCCTATGTTGAAAGGGTGTACTGGGCCTTCAATCGTCTATGTCACTCTTCAGAGACATGCAGAAGAAGTAGTGCACCAACTCCGTCCTCACGGAATTCAGGCTGCAATGTACCATGCCGGGTTGCCTAATGAGCAACGTGCAATGGTCCAGTCAGATTTCATGGAATCAGATTCAGGAATCGTTGTGTGTACAATTGCGTTTGGTATGGGGATTGACAAAGGTATGTACACCCAACCTATGCTTAAGCTCTACTCTCACAGTTTCCGAAGCCAATATACGGCAGGTATGAGGCAAACAGATTATGCGAGGAATGACCTCGAATGCTGCGACAGATTGTTCATCTGTATATGCCTAAAACGCTTGAGAACTACAGTCAAGAGGTGGGCAGAGCCGGGCGTGATGGCCTTCCATCTGCATGTATTATGTTTCTCTCCCCGCCCGACATTCCTATTTTGGAAGGATTTTGTCGCGGCGACACATGCTCCGAGAGAGACCTCCAGCTTTGGCTGCAAGAAGTTGCATTGAAGGAACCGGCAAAAGATGGTACACTCGATTTTAACCACTATAAGCAAGGGCGAGAGTGAGTCTGATTTTTTTTTCTTTCTGATCACAGCATGCCGACTCTTAACCTCCTACCATAGGTATGACATCAGGGTATCAACATGCCAGCCATCCTTCAAAATGAATCTAACCCGAAGCTATTTAGCCCAATGTTCTCAACTTATGCTATGCCCAGTTGGAGCTGGACTATGGTTATCTTCGTGCTATCACGCCCTTCTACTCTGTATATGAGATTATTCCCCGTGCGAATGGATGGGCAAGTATTACAGCAAATCGAAGTGCAATTGCTACAGCTATTCGCTCTCATTGTCGCCCAAAGGGAGCCAAATACGAGGTTAATCTGAATTTGATTTATCAGACCATATTATGGCAACTGAAGCCGTTTTCCAGATTGACGTCGTCAACGCGGCAGCAGCCTCTGGAATTGACCGAATGGATCTGGCAAAGCAGATAAGCAACTGGGAACTTGACGGTTTGTTTCTCTACTCATGGAATGAAGAAATTTCCGTCATCACTAATAAACTGAATTATAGGGTTAATCGATTCGAAAGCATCGCAAGTCCGAGCGGTACGTAGGGAGTGGTTTCAGATGAAGTGTGCTTATGGATCTATTACAGCGTTACGCGATTCTGAAAGCTCTTCCGAAGACCACCGAAGAAATAAAGAAAGTCGTCGGAAAGATGTATTCACGCATGCTGAACCGTGAAGAGGAAGGGATCGAGAAACTACGTCAGGTCATCGAGTTTGCCACTGACGACGATTGTGATCAGGTCTTTTAGTCTTCCTTCCTTTTACATACTCATGCAGATTTCAGGTCTTGCTCATAACCTAGCCAAATATTTTGGGGACCCTGATGCAGTCCCGGATGGCATGTGCCAACGGTGTACGTTCTGCACCACGGGTGAATCGACGGAGTTCAGTGGTCGAACCGCGGCCCCTATCGACCACACCCAGATTCAAGAAATCCTTCGAGCTTGCCCTGAACGCGATGATCCTCGATTGTTGGCCCGCATGGCATTCGGTATCACGTCTCCTCGCCTCACGATAAACAAATGGTCAAATTCGAACCCACTTTTCGGAAGCATGGTTACAATGGACTTCAATGCCTTGATTGCGGCATTTGACTCGGAGTGCAAAAAGGTTGGTTATCAGAAGGTTGAATCATCTCCCATTCCTACAGCAACAAAGAGAACGTATGCAACTTATTCCAGTGGTTCAAGAGGGAGAGGATCAGGGAGTCGCGGAAGAGGAAGCAAACGCGGCAAATATTAATTAACTTAGCAAAATACCATTACATTATTTATGCATTAATTATTACATACTAGTTATTACATACAAGTACAGGTCCATGGACCAAGTACTAGCATGCCACGTGTTTAGAAAGTTGGACGCGTTCTTGAAGGATTCTGAACATTTGAAGGCCACCGCGACCGATGGCGTCTGCCTCTGTCTTTACTCCCGCTCGGTCTTTTGGTGGTTCCAACAACGCTAGTGATAATACAAAACCTGCGCCCCGGCCCGTTCAATTTGCCCCTGTAGATCTTGCTGCCCTTCAAAGTGCAAGTCAAGTTCTCCAAGACTGGTTTGCGAAGGATGCATCGATAATACCGGACCTGGGGGATATGCTTACCTCCCGTATGTGGAACATCCTAAGCTTTAACTTCTCACAGAAACTATATTGTTTCAGCCTCGGGACAGGTGTCGGCGTCGTACAGCATCTTTCCAGATGACCTTCGCGTCCCATACCAGAAGAGAAGGTTCGTAGGTATTCCAGATGGGCTATTCCAGTTTTATGACAGTCAGTCCCCTCGTCTCATTCTGGTAGAATTTCCTGACCTAAACCTTCTTAGCTGCCAGTGTCATCTCTCACATGGGCTTGATGCCTGAAATCGAGCGCGCATGGATATCTATTGATCACAAGCTCTTTTTGTGGGACTACATTGACGGGTATGCTTTTACCAGCCCTCTCGGTTCAACTCTACTCAACGCCTTTTAGGCATGAAATAAGCTCATTCGTGGATCAACCCGATGTTGTTACCGAAGTCAGTCTTGTCCAGCCGAAAAAGGGCCTCTTCATCGATGAAATATCGCATCTGCTTGTCATTTGCACCCCAATCACAGTTCTTCTCATAGGAGTCTCTTTTTCCTTACCATCCGGACGTGGACGCCCATTTCACCAGATCAAACTCTACGCCACAGATCTGGCCGTTTCCACCGACGTCGAAATGACATCTGTTATTGGCGCACAGGATGGTCGAATATTCATGTGTGGGGCGCAGGATGGGAGCTTGTATGAGTTCCATTACCAGGAAAATGAGTCATGGTTTGGAAAGCGTGTTCAACTCATCGACCACTCCGTCGGCGGAGTACAAAGCCTCCTTCCTCGATTTGCTTCTTCAAGTGCTGAAGGTCAGTGACCTCAGACCACATCTTTTCCTCATTTTTCATGTCGAAATTTCAGAGCGAATTATTCTACTGGTTTCAGACCTCGCAAGGAATTGTTTCTATGCCTTGACGTCAAAGGGCAGTATATCGATATACAAGCCTAGGGGTGACAAGGCCGTTCAACACACTCAGACACTCTCAAATCTTTTTAAAGCAGCTCAGGACAGAGCTCCAGGTTATCCTGCGCTTACTCCAAAAAATTTCCAAATAATATCCTTGCATGTCGTTGAACCGGTGGAATCTCGGTCCGGGATCCAATTGTTTGCGATGACTTCATCCGGGGTACGGTTATACTTTGGGCCCTCGACTTCATCCACATACTCTTACGGCCCCTCTCTCGGTGCCGGCACCAGTACTCGCCCACTGCAGTTGATTCATGTCCGACTGCCTCCGTCAAACCTCCTCCATCCTGACACGCATTTGAATCCTTACCGACCACCTGTGGCTGCTTACGGTACTTCTCAAACACAGTCTCAGCCTCCTCCACGACCCTATGCCATCTCTTCTATCGAAAACGCATGCTATACCAAGGGCTTGACAGTAGCTGCTCAGCAAGGGGACGTAGACGGAACAGATTATATTCTATGCATGGCACCTGATCTTACGCGAATCGGTACGCTTGGCCAGTTGAACTTACCCAACCAACCTCCTCCTAGTTCTGTGCAATCGGGTCCTTATCGCAGCTCTCTGGGCGATGGTAGACCGCCCCTGACTGAGTACGCTACTCTCCTTGCAATACCTGGGAGGACATGGGCGATGGCGTCAGTGCCTCGCGCTTCTGCGCCACTTGCTTCAGACCCGTCTGCTCCTGCAGTGATAAACGAACTGGCGACGCAATTCGGAGAGCCACCCTACCAATTCATGCTCTTGACGAATGTTGGCTTAACATTCCTCGCAAAGCGTCGAGCCTTGGAATATTTGAAAGCCGTGCTTGAAGATCTTCAATCAGAAGGCAACGTTCAACCAATCATAGATTTCCGCGATAGGTTATTTATTCATCATTAGTGTATAGTCTGGTGCTGACAGTGCCTCCAGCTTTGGACGTGATCAGACATGCGCTATGCTGATTGGCCTTGCAAGTGGTAATACCTTCTTAGATACTTCAGACACATCACCTTCTGGTACCATCGGTATGCTCAACCCTGACATTGCCGCCGTGGCCAAGCAGGCATTTTACGATTTCGGAGAACGGCCAATGTGGGCGGAAAGAGTTACATATGGGACCAGTAAGCATCCCTCGCGCAATTGTTATACGCACTCTTAATGAGCCTATGAAGCCGACAGTCAAGGCACCGCAATTTTCAGTGGCCGGAGAGAAGGGCTATCCCTATACTTTGCTCGGTTAGTAAGGCCTTTATGGAAGGCGAAACTAACAAAGCCGGCGTAAGTGAAGCCTTGTCGAGTTTGGGTTGTCCAACTCATATTCTGCAGAATTTTAAACCGGCAAAAGTTAGCAGTTTCAGAGGACATCTTAGTTACTGTTCAAAAGAACCTATTTGCCCTAAAAGATTTCCTGGATAAGAATCCTCATCTTTTCCATTCGTCTTCCAGTGAGTCAACGACTCGTGTACCTGTATCCGAGCAGGAGGCATGGAAAGTTCGTTTCGTTCCGTCCGTTATGCCTCTGGAAAAGACTTACCAGATTGTTATTGTAGGCGGAACAAAACTCTATCGCCCAGCTTCTCGTGCTCCTCTCGAGAACCATCGAAGCACTCTCCTTCGTCCTCCTCCTGAATGACTACATGCTTGGAGATTTAATATCCCAGTGAGCATCTGAATATCTCTTAACCACAACGGAGTGAACTTTTTCTCGTGACTTAGATGCGATCCCGACACACAAAAGCTTATTGCGACCCAAAGCTTCGAGGACCTTGTCACCACCCAAGCTGGAATAAACATTTCAAGAGCACTGGTAAATGTAATCATTGATCAGCAAATTGGACAACAAATCAGTGTAATTATCTCGTTCCTCGCAAGTTATGCGATGCTTATGTAGTTTTTATAGGTTGACGCAATCAGTGTTGTATTGCAAAGCAGATGCGGCTCATTCTGCAGCACAGATGATGTGATGTTGTATAAGGTAAAGACCTCCCGACCCATTATACAACTTCTAAAACATAAGATATTTTAGGCTAAAGAAAACGTTCGAAAAGCAATCGAGGCTGAAAATCCGGTAGATAGACAGAATCGGCTCGAAGAATCTTTGCAGTACTGTCCTATCCTTACGTCGCCTGTTCTCGTCCTAATTTGCGGATCAGATTATTCATAAATGGAGCGCGTATTCTCGAGTTTGAAAAGCTGCAAGAGATCTGTGGCGATTATCAGCAACTTGGCTACGCGAAAGGTACGTCTGATATTGGTGCTGCAGGCGCAACAGCTGATGATATCTTCCAGGTTGCGTCGAATTACCTTTGGCTTGTGCCCAAGTTTCGGATCCAGATAATGTCGGCCTCGAGGCTTGGAACGCCGGTCTGAATCCGAATGACCCTCGAAGTGCATATGCTCGTTATCGACTGCAGTGTTACGAATTGGTCATGGATTCTTTGTCTGCGTTTGATACACAATGCAGGGATGCAAAAGCTGCAGCACCTGCCAATAGTCCTTACAAAACGGATCCAGAGGCAGTCCGAAGCCACGCGTACGAGCTCTCTTTTGCAAGCGAGGATGAAATCTTCCATTCGACTTTGTACGACTGGCTTATCGCTCGAGATCTTTCTGATGATTTACTGGAGGTTCGTCAACTCGATTTACTTCACTACAGCCAGTTCAAGATAATTTATTTTTTCGCTAGATGCGGCCTGCCTTCTTGGAGGCTCATTTAAAACGTGAACCTGTCACAGTTCAGAAGTTCCAACTACTTTGGCAGTTTTATGTGAAGAATGGGCAACCCTTGCGGGCTGCTGAAGTATTGGGTGCTTTGGCAGAGTCAGATCAGTGAGTTCCCTAATCACCTTCCGTCTAGTCTGTATAGTTGATGTGACTGTCAAAGATTCAATCTTGGACTCGATGCCAGGCTTGAATACCTGACGTTGGCTGTTGCAAATGCAAAATCACACCCTATATCTGCCACAGGAAGACACGAAACTGCTATTGCCTTCCTTACCGATTTGGAAGAGAAGTTGGATGTCGCACAGGTCCAACTGGAGATATATAACATTCTGCTCCCGCACATTAACGATGCTGTCGAAGTTGGAGACCGAATCAAACTGCTGTCAACGCGGCTGTTTACAATGACTGAAGTTAGTTGCAATCGTCTTGACTCCTCTTGTATGCCTTTCCGCTCACAAACATCCCAGTTGTATCAGTTATATGCCATACCATTCGATCTCGCAGACATGAAGCTCCTATGTCTCCATGTGTCTGAACATCGGGATGAAAGCATTGTCCGGCCCATATGGAATCAAATTTTTGATGACAGCAAGTTCGCTGCTCTGGTTTCAGAATTTTGTTTGGCTGACTACTAACTTTTCAGTACTTAAGGCGAATTTGGACCTAAATGCAACGGCAGATCACATACTTACCAGAGTCGTGGCTCTGGGCAAGCGTTTCTTCCCATCCGATAGTGCCTTCCCTCTGCGTATGACTTTTCCGCCTATTCTTCGTTCCCTTGGTCTGTGATTGACCTGAATATTTCTTACTCTTCAGGCTATATCGCCACACTTCTTGTACGGTTCACGTTTACCAACAAGGAAGTGGTCCCACATGGCTGGGCGCCTCGCATATTGATTCAATGTGGAGTACCATATACCGACGTCTGGGATGTATTCCACGAGATGTATGAGTCTCAGGTTAGTCTTCGCAACTTCTTCACATCGTTTCTCTGTTCTCAATGGCTGCCATAGGTTCCGCCCTTTAATGACCAGGAGAATGTGCAATCGGTGTCCTCTGACATTGCGGTGCTCCTTTCAGACTGGCTAGACGATGCGAAGAGGCCGCAATCATCTGTAGGACGAGGAGAGTTCCCGGTCGGGCGGATAGATCGTGCCGTGGATCAATACCTTGCAGAACTAGAGGCAAGTCGAACAGAAACGAAGGCCTTGTATGAAACTGTAAAACGTCAACTTCGACGAAACTGGTAGAACAATAGCATATAATTCATTGTTGTATACGTGATCTGTGTGGGAACTTTAATCTCAGCCCAGGTCAGTCTCCAGACGCGGCCTCGACCTGCTTGAGACAACATTTACTGAGACTCAGACTCCAGGTCTTTGTTGACCTACACCTGTGTCAATGACTGAGTCCAACGGGACAAGAAATGACCTTACATGAGGGTTGAAGAATAGGGTGTTCATTCCCCAAGGGTAAGGCTTGCTCCGCCTGTTCAGGTACTCATACGACGGGACTTCGGGAAGATGTCCGCCGTGTTCAGCTCTGAGATGATCCAGATGGTGCTTGTGCTCTACTTCAGCATTGTAAACCCATGCAACGCAGACGGCAACTAAAATAACACATTTCAGCACGTGAGGATGTTGCAGAGGGCATGAAACGGACTGGCAGGAGCGCAGACAAAGTAGCTGGCGGTTGGTCACAAAATTGAGTGGGAGGTTACATAGGACGACGACTATGCCCTCACCTGATTTTGCGCCAAAGATCAGTGGTTTCTAGTGGAGGTAGATGAGCAGAAACATCGTATGCATGGAAAGGCGGCCAGACCTGCAGCGTGGCGGGAGAGTGCCTCTTGTTCGGCAATATAGTTGCGGTACGCCTGGGTGGATGAGTAGGAGCGGACCTGGCGAGAAGAGCGACCGGCGGCGCGGATGGCGTTGCGAGCAAGGAGAGACATTTGGAACAGACGAGGAATGATGTTGAGCGGCGAAGGAATATCTCGGAGCGCGTATTTGTTCGGAGTTGGCTGTGATTGGAATGGACGACATCGGCAAACATGAAGGACGCGTCAGCCCAATCTGGGCCCTGTGAAGACCAAATCTCGACGTTGCTCTCTGTTCAATCATGGTTGTCCGTTCTCAATCCTCCGCTGCTGGCGTCCTCGCCCTTTTACAAGAACCAGATCCCCTATTCAAGCAGCATGCCCTCAAAGCTCTCAGCCCCCTCGTCCCTCAATTTTGGGCTGAGATATCCGAGCATATTGCGCTTATGTGTGTATCTCACTTTCCTGCTGTTCACTGCTATATTCACGTATATTTTAGTGAGGCACTTTATGAAACGGACGAGCTTCCGAAAGAAGCCCGCAACTCTGCAGCTCTTCTAGCAAGCAAAGTCTACTATTTCTTGGGAGAGTACGAAGAAGCGTTGTCATTCGCCCTCGGCGCAGGTAGCGCGTTTGAAGCTGAAACCCGCATTTATGGATCGGAAGAATTTGTGGAGACTGTTGTCTGTGCGTGAATATACCGCGTTTCCCTCCAAATATTGTTGACTGGTCCATTTTAGCAAAGGCTATCGACCGATACATCCAGGTGCGCTCAGACGAGCGAAGTGGGAGCCTCGAAAAGATGGATCCTCGACTGCAAAACATTATCGAGTCTATCTTCTCGAGATGCATTGTGGAAGGAGAGTTCAGACAGGTTAGCATTGTCATATTCTTCAGTCCTCTTTGCTAAACATTTGTTACCTTACCAGGCCATTGGAATTGCCTTGGAGTCGCGCCGTCTTGATATAATTTCATCGATATACGACCAAACGCAGGATATCGCATTGCTTTCCTATGCTATGGAGGCAGTTCTCGATACCGGCTTCTCCCTTTCCTATCGGGACCAAGTCCTTCATTTTCTTTTACCACTCTTCCCTTCACCAACCACTGGATCACCCCATGTGCATGCGATTACACGACTGCTTGTAACTTTGAGTAGCCCTTCATTGACCATTCCTCTTCTCGTTTCCCTTGTTCCCAAAGAGCCACTTCTTGCATATCAGTTCGCTTTCGACTTGGTGGAAGGTGGCGCTCAGGATTTCTTAGAGAGTGTCCGGGGAGAGTTGCCAGAGGGCGATAATGTGCGCATTGTATACTCTCTAGATGTGGGTCTGTCTCTGAAAAGTCTTCACAGGACACAAAAGCGACATACGACAAATTGCGAAATATCCTAACTGGTCGAGAATCAGTGAAGCTATATCTCGAATTCCTGAAACGAAACAACCATGTCGATCTTGTGATCCTAAAAAACACAAAGGTGCGAGAGAACGTTCCCGGAAACGATGACTGGCTAATTAGCTCATGATCCACAGGACGTTCTGGAGCCTCGATCGTCCATTTACCACACGGCGCTCACTCTCCAGAATGCCTTCATGCATGCCGGGACAACATCAGATCTTTTCCTCCGTGAGAACCTCGAATGGTTGGGACTGGCGTCAAATTGGTCGAAATTCTCCGCCACTGCAGGTCTTGGCGTCATTCATAAGGGCTACTTTGAACAAGGAATGACCATTCTCGGCCCGTATCTTCCGCAAAGCAACGGTGAAAGTGGCATCCAAGGTGCCGCTTACTCGGAGGGAGGTGCTCTCTATGCCTTGGGTTTGATCAATGCCGGCTGTGGAAATTCTGTTACAACATACCTTCGTGATACATTGAAGGCCGCCCAAGGAGAGATTGTTCAACATGGAGCCGCCTTAGGACTTGGTGTTGCTGGGATGGGTTCGAGGAGTCTAGAGGCTTTCGAGGACCTGAAGAATGTACTTTTCATGGATTCAGCGGTTGCGGGCGAAGCATCTGGTTATGCTATGGGCTTGATCATGCTTGGTACCGGGGCGGATGATCCCGTGAAGGAGATGTTGGTGTATGCCCGAGAAACTCAACACGAGAAAATCATCCGTGGACTTGCTGTTGGTGTGGGCTTCATCTACTACGGCCGACAAGAACAGGCAGACGAAACTATCAAGACGCTTCTCGCAGAAAAGGCATGTCCCTTTCGTCCCGTCTTTTACGTGATACTGATATAATATTCAGGACCCTATCTTGCGGTACGGAGGTGTATATACCTTAGCATTGGCATATGCTGGGACCTCAAATAACGATGCCGTTCGAAAACTCCTCCATATTGCTGTATCCGATACATCTGATGATGTCAGGCGCGCAGCCGTGACCTCTCTGGCATTCCTACTTTTCAAAAACCCCGCTCACGTGCCAAGGATTGTTCAATTACTGAGTGAAAGCTACAATCCTCATGTTCGATGTGGTGCGACGCTTGCTCTGGGAATAGCCTGTGCCGGCACTGGACTTCAGGTATGTAATTTATGCTGAGCAGGATGCTGAAGTTAAAAACTTGCACGTTGTTAGGATGCTGTCGAAATTCTCGAGCCAATGACCAAAGATAGCGTGGACTTTGTCCGTCAAGGCGCTTTCATTGCCCTGGGCATGATCCTAGTCCAGCAGTCCGAGGCATCTTCGCCTTCCCTCGCAACGACTCGCGCTCTGTACTCCAAAGTTGTTTCGGACAAACACGAAGATCCGATGGCTCGTTTCGGCGCTGCAATAGGTCAAGGTCTCATCGATGCGGGTGGGAGGAATGTTACCATCAGTCTGCAGAGTCGAGCTGGGAGTAAGAACACCAATGCCATCGTCGGGATGATCATGTTCTGCCAATTCTGGTATTGGTATCCTCTGGCTCATTGTGCCAGTCTCGCATTCGAGCCTACAGGCATTATTGGCCTTAATGGCGACTTGAAGGTATAGGAACTTGGCTATGTGGCTCAGTGTTGTACTAACTTGCTCCTTTTTTTTTTTAAGGTCCCGAAGTTCGATTATGTTTCTAATGCCAAACCAAGCCTCTTTGCGTACCCGTCTTCGGCGAAACCCCCAAAGAAGGAAGCGGTAACGAAAGTCGCCACAGCCGTTCTTTCCACGACTGCGAAGGTCAAGGCAAGAGAGAAGAAAAAGGCGGCTGCTGAAGGTGATCTAATGGACCTGGTGAGATCGAGCCCTAATTTGACTAGAGTTAACCTCTGAAGGCCCATTTAGGATGAAAAGCCGGAGTCAAAGAGCGAAGAAGAGGCTGATGTGGAGATGAAAGTTGAAGAACCCTCATTTCCTTCGAAAGATGGGGATGTCTCGCCGATCAACCGTTCTATATCAAATCTCAGCGATGAGAACAAACCATCCACATCAGCTTCCAAGCCGTCTCGAAAAGCAGAGCCGACCTTCGAGCTGCGGCCCAACTTCTCCCGGGTTACTCCTGCTCAAATGAGTCACGTTTCATTCCCCAGCGATTGTCGATACCAACCAGTCCGACCAGTGTCCGTCAATCTGGCGCTGCCGCGCAGTAGCAAGACTGGAGCACCGGTAGGACCATCGGCCACTGGTACTTCAGATAAGTACGCAGGTGGAGGTGGGATCCTTATTCTGGCGGATCTACGCCCAGAGGAGGAGGGAGAGTTCTTAGAGTTCGAGCCTCCCGCAGAAGCAGTGCCAGAGTCCGTGCCAAGTGGTCAGATTGCCAGCACTCTGCCATCGGGCCCCCATATTGCTTTAGATGAAAGCGCGCCTGAAGCAGGTCCTCCTGGTTCGTTTGAGGTATGTGTCACTTTCAATTCCCTAATGTCCTGGATTACTTATTCCCGCAAATCATCTAGTATCCGTTTGACAATGATGCGTAAGATGATGAACCGAGCCGTAATCATACTACCTTTCTTCTGAATCATTCTTGTTCATCTCGCAATCTCCTTGTTGAGTGACATCATCACTATTCAAATTGCGCGATAGCTGTTGTGGCATGTGTAAGATGGTTAAACCTGTCCGCCAGTAAAAACTTCCAGCTTGCTCTTCGTATCTAACGCACAAAAATGGGTGAGACAGAAGACAGAGTTGAGTTGTGCTACCTTAAACTCAAGCCTATTGACCGGCAGATACGGAGACTTCTCGAATACGTGTTAAAGTTGCAATTCTTGACGATTATCAGCGCGTTGCTCTCACTAGCGCTGATTGGTCCAGTGTCGAAAACAGGATCGCCGTTGATGTCTTTTCAGATACTATCGCTGATGAAGATGCCCTGGTTCAACGCCTGAAAGGATATCAGATAATATGCGCCATGAGAGAAAGAACGAAGTTCTCCCGATCTCTCCTGGATAGGCTGCCATATCTGAAGTCCGTGATGTCTTAGCATAGCGCAATAGAATTATATCTAACGTACAATCTGTCAGGTTGATCGCCACCACCGGAATGAGAAATGCTGGTATCGATGTCGAATACGCAAAGAAAAAAGGCATTTTTGTTTCTGGCACAGGTTCCGGGGGAAACTCCACGCTTGAACACATCTGGGCGCTGATCCTAGCCGCAGCGAGACACATTGCTGTCGATGACGCCAATGTGAAGAGGGGTAATCCCCTTTGGCAGACCTCGATTCCAGTCGGTTTACAAGGCAAAACACTTGGTTTGATTGGAGTGGGAAGACTAGGGACACAAACTGCTAAGGTAAAGAACATATCGAGTTCCCAAGCATCCAGCACCTCTAACTAATCAACTCATAGATCGCGAAGGCATTTGAGATGAAGGTGGTTGGATGGTCCCCGAATCTAACTCCAGAACGAGCAAAGGAAGCGGGTGTCGAGTTCGCATCATCGAAGGAAAATCTCTTGAGACAGAGCGATATTGTTTCCCTTCATCTGGTGCTTTCCGACCGCACGCGGCATATCATCTCAGGGCATGAAATCGCTGTCATGAAGTTCACCGCATTACTGGTTAACACATCTCGCGGCCCGCTAGTAGATGAGGGTTCTCTGATCGATGCCCTAAAGAGTCGACGCATCGCTGGGGCTGCATTAGACGTGTTCGACGTAGAGCCATTGCCTGACGGGCACCCATTGCGACAGCTGGAGAATGTGACGCTAACACCACACACGGGATACGTGAATGATACAAACTACGAGGTAGGATTTGACCATCTGGGGATTTTTAAAGGATGACAAAGAAAGCAGGTATTCTGGAGAGAAACTGTAGAGAATATTGCTGGATTCTTGAATGGCGCGCCAAAGAGGTTGTTGTAATTCTAAATCAGAAATGTCACACTGTCACGTGTTTTGGATTTGAGTCACATCTACGCGAGTCACAGCATTTGGGCGAATTTCTTCCTCAACCGTTCCTTCCATCTTCCGTCCACATTCTCTTTCATCCGTGCCACTCAATACAATCAGTTAGCCATGGATAGCGCTGCAGAGTCTCGTACGATGAAGGCTCGCAGAGAGGGTTGGTATCCTATCATCTGTCGTCTTGATGCCTTTGTGCTAACGCGCCTCTTCTGCCGCAGCCTACAAAAGCAAGGGTGCCCTCAAACAAGACGATCTTAGACGTCGTCGCGAGGAGCAGCAGGTTGAAATCAGGCGTCAGAAAAGAGAGGAAAATATCTCAAAGAGGAGGAATTTCCTGCCTTCCACTGGTGCCGACTCGGATGAGGAGGCTGGTGGTGCCATTTGGGATCCTCCCGTACGTGATGCCCAATTCTCTCAATATATGCTCCTGTGGCTGAGGCATTATGATCCAGTTGGCCGATGAAATGATCTCAGGTGTTTTCTCAGAAGATCCAGAGCTTCAGCTCGACGCGACGACCAAGTTCCGGAAGCTTCTTTCAAAAGAGAAGAACCCTCCGATCGAACGAGTTATTGAATGTGGTGTTGTCCCACGATTTGTGGAGTTCTTAAAGCGTGGTCACTCTATGCTTCAGGTCTGTCTTTCAGCTTCTCGTCATCTTCTAATCCTTATCATCGCCACTATATACTCAGTTTGAAGCTGCATGGGCCCTCACCAACATCGCTTCTGGAACGGCAGAGCACACTCAAGTTGTCATTAATGCGCAGGCTGTACCGGAGTTCATCAACCTTCTGTCTTCTCCCGTCCTTGACGTTCGTGAACAAGCTGTTTGGGCTCTTGGGAATATTGCCGGCGATAGCCCGCAATGTCGCGATTATGTCCTTCAACAGGGCGCGCTGCGGCCTCTTTTGGCCCTCCTCAGTGAGCATCATAAGCTGAGCATGCTGAGGAATGCCACCTGGACGTTAAGCAACTTCTGCAGAGGAAAGGCACCCCAGCCTGACTGGGAACTGGTACATTTCAGTTGTTTCTTCCCTTCTGAAGTGTCTCAATAACCAATGTTCCTTATATTACAGATCTCGCCTGCGCTTACGGTCTTGACGAAATTGATCTACTCACTTGATGATGAAATTTTGATCGATGCTTGCTGGGCCATTTCTTATCTCTCCGATGGCTCCAACGATAAAATTCAGGCCGTCATCGAGTCGGGTGTGTGCAGACGGCTGGTTGATCTCCTCATGCACAATTCCACGTCTGTCCAGACACCGGCTCTTCGTTCCGTCGGTAACATCGTCACTGGCGATGATCTTCAAACCCAGGTTGTCATCGCATCTGGAGCCCTTCCTGCCCTCCTCTCGTTGCTCTCGTCACCTAAGGATGGCATCAGAAAGGAAGCTTGCTGGACAATCTCGAACATCACTGCCGGTTCTCCCCCACAGATCCAGGCTGTTATCGATGCCAACATCATTCCGCCTCTGATTAACATTCTCCAGAATGCTGACTTCAAGACCCGCAAAGAGGCCTGCTGGGCTATTTCGAATGCAACGTCCGGTGGTCTCCAGGAACCCGCACAAATCAGATACCTTGTCTCTCAGGGTTGCATCAAGCCACTCTGTGATCTGTTGACCATGATGGACAACAAGATCATCCAGGTTGCCTTAGATGGCCTCGACAACATCTTGAAAATCGGTGAGATGGACAAGGTCGCAGCTGGGCCCGGCGCTGTGAATCAATATGCACTTTATGTTGAAGAGGCGGGGGGGATGATCACGATCCACAACCTACAGCAGCACGACAATCTGGAGATATACAAAAAGGCGTTCAATATCATGGATAAATACTTCCCAGATGAGGAAGATGTCGATGCCGCTATCAGTGCACCCAATGTTGATGCGACCGGTGCTTTCGCGGTAAGCTTCATATTTTGCCGTGTCGGTATCCTTCTGACTGGTTTCTTGTTTAGTTCTCTTCCGATGTCTCCGCTCCTCAAGGCGGATTCAGTTTCGGACAGTAGTGGTCTGATGTTTTTCAAATACTCCTTTATAGTTTCATACTTTCCGTAGTTTCCCATTCATGTATCTGAACAAGAAGCACCCTTGCCACCTATATAGTTTTTTTTCCCCTTAACATCTTGTGTTTTTACCCTTGCAATCCAGCCATCACACCTTTTCGTCTATCTTGCTCATCTTTGCCGCTGCACTATAAACTGTTTCAATGCACAAACTAAGAACGACCGATCCATTGTACGTGTGTGATTGTGCGACTTCGCTGCGACTGGAGAGAAGAACGAAGTAACATGACTAGAACTGGAGCCATCGATCGCGAGGCGCCTTGTTTGGGATGAACGTTGTTTCAAAACTTGTGATCGAACATGGCCTCTCAAATTCTACCACTTGGTAAGTACGGCCGCCGCTTTCGCTCTCAGTGTACTCGACTGATCAGGCTTTAGAACTTATTGACAGATGCATCGGCTCACGGATATGGGTTATCATGAAGAGCGACCGTGAATTTACTGGCACACTCCTCGGGTTCGACGATTTTGTCAGTCAGTACTACCCTTTTCATCGACTCTATATAATCTACACTGAAACCTGCATTGTGCTTTAACTTAGACATGGTTTTGGAAGACGTGACGGAATAGTCAGTGTTTCTTGCCTCGCTGGTCAACCGTCCTGGCTCAAGTACCTGCGTTTATCTAGTGAAACCACAGCTCAAGGCAAGAAAAAAACAAGCCTTGCGCAGACACTGCTGAATGGAAACAACATATGCATGGTACTTTAGGCTCATGATTCCATCACGTCTGTCATTCTCATACGCGAATTTTACAGTTGATACCTGGGAGTGCAGGTCCCGACACGTAACTACACATTGACAAGAGGCTCCGGTACTTCAAACCGCACATCGCAACCAAAGTACTGACTCATTGCGGGATATCTGTGTCTGTACATCGGTGTCTGTAAGCACTAAATAAAGGTTTTTTTACAAGAACAGGGCGGCGATATCGACGGCGACAGGCCAGTGATCAGACAGCTTCAAGTCCTTCAGCTCATGCCTGATTTCGCAAGAAACAGCGCTATCCAGAATACGTTTCGACATCTACGAAGGTTGTAGGCATGGTGTGACTTGAATGCATCGGCAAATGGCACTTACGATGAACGAGTCCAATCGCCAAGCACCAAATTTTTTACTCGCATGCCTATTGACCTAGTCAGACGAAATTCTCTGCATCACCAAGAGCTTTGCTGGAAGTCTCACGTGTATTCCTCCTCTACCGGATATAGATGTCGCCAGGCATCTATGAACCGCGGATGCTCATCATCTTTTGGGTTCAGTAATTCGTCAAAATCGGAACGCTCTTCCTTGGACATCCCACCCATCTTATCCCAGTATGCCTGGGCAGTCGAGTCGATGTCTTGTAATAGAGGGTGAGCGGTGCCCGGAGCCTAGAATCAAGAGGACTCTCACCTTTCTTGGTCGGAATACAATTAAAATCACCAGCCCATATCACAGGTTTATTCGAGTCAAGCTTTCGAAGGTGTGATGTAAAAGCGGCATTCCATTCACGCTTTAGACCCATTGCCTAGGACAGAGTAAGTTCAAGTGTGGCTATGGTGTACCAGGAGCGCAGACCTGGAAATTATCGCCAGAATTAGGAACATACGTGCCTACGACATACAGATTCTCAAATTCAAGCTCGACGTAACCTGCATACCGTTTACGGATGAGAGGTGCGATAAAATCCTGAAGGTGGGCGACGTACGACCCTCAGGATTTGCAGGATTCGTTGCAGAATTCTTCCAAGTAGGCAAGCCAATGATTGTTCTCAATGGCTTTACTTTTGAAAGAATCGCAGTTCCAGCTGGCAAACGTTATAAATATCTCTCGTTCGCGAGGCGAGAACGAACACACCATGCTGAGATCCAGCTCCCCAATATTGATACTACAGGATGTCAGATCATCTAAAGGAAAAAACGCAAGTGAAAGACCTTGAAACGCGTCTTAAGACAAAAGATATCAGGCTTCCCCTCAGAGCATCGTGTCTCTGTGAGGATGATAAGTGATGGGTCCTCCGCTTTGAGGTATTTTTCGAGTACCTATGGTATATCAATTACAGGAAGTAGTCGAATAACCAATGTATAATACTTTAACATCCACTGACTTGATCCCGTTAACATTCCAGGTGACCAGACGTGTGGTGCCCGCTGCTGGAACCTGGAAATCAAACGCGCTCGTATGCTGTGAGGTGGTTTTTTGGGGGCGAAGAGCAAAGAAATCAGTCTTTGCTTTCTTTTGCAAAGATTGATTGCGTTCAGAAGCAGATTTTCGTTTGAGTGACATGTGAGTGAACAAGTGGCAAAGAGTTGGCAAAGAGGGTGATGCCGCGGGGATCACTGAGTACGCGTTTTATCACGTGACTCGCACATATTGAATTTTGATCCTTGGTCTGCTCTTCACTCGCCATGCCTATCCGACTCAGATTCGCCCTTCATGGTACTCGCCATAACCGCGTGTTTCACCTTGTTGCCATAGAACAAGCTCAAAGGCGGGATGCCAAACCCACAGAAACCTTGGGCATTTACAACCGATACACGGCAAAAGGACAGCCACAAAAGACCATCGAATGGAGCGTTGATAGAATACGTTACTGGCTCAGTGTTGGAGCTATACCGAGCAAGTCTGTCGTGAAGTTACTGGAAACGGTAAGTTGAACAGTCCACCCAATTCCACCCACACGAACGAACTGACGAGTCATCGTAGGGAAACATTCTCAAACCCGGTTCTCAGTATCACCCCAAGGCAACGGGTCCATCGACATCGATACCAGACGTCCCTTCCTCAATATCAAAAGGATCGGACACAACATCAGATAAAGTGACTTCCGCATAGTCACGTAATCACCAGTCGGAGAAGGGGCATTCGTGTGGAAGGATGAGGGGGAGGATCACTCCATTGCAAGCGATTCACATATGGCTTCTATGCCTACTGTATTCCTTGCTTCCGGTCCTTTGGGTACGGCACCATGATATACGGCGCCCGACATAGGCCTACTTCCTACAATATTCTAATACAGGACCTAGTCACTGATAAAAAGATCGTAAGCACTCATGGATTTCCTGGTGCCCTGCAATCTGCGCCAGCTCCAATGCAGACAAACCATCCGGGTCCTAAGCATATCAGGTTGGTTTGTACATAACATGAGAGACTGATTCCTACTTTGATTGTGGGATTCGCCCCTTTACTGAGCAGCAATCGTACCACATGAAGGTTACCTCGGTCGCATGCTAAATGGAGTGCAGTGTACCCCTGCAAGCCGATTGAGCACATATGTGATTAACGGATTGACAACTCACAAACTCGTCGAGTACATCGATATCGACTTCCGACTGTTCTTCTATAAGTAAAGTCAGGCCGAAGACATCGTCAGAGACCGCAAATCCGTGTATGCTGTAATCCGCTTCCTTCGCCGGAGGAGGCATTGCACTGACGGCTCCCCCCATCCCTGCACTACTTCCACCAGCGTTCTTCACATGGTTGTCATCGTCCCAGATACCTTCTGGATCGGAATGTCCTTGTTTTGTGCTCGGCCGTTGCTCGACGATGGACTCTTTACTCCATCCAATACTCTTTGCAATCTCAAGGTACCGGGCTTCCGCGTCATCTGACCTTTCAAACTTCTTGCCAGCCATGCTCCAAGCATCCCATTTAGCACGCCCAGTCATGTCGAATATAGATGGACGAGACGCGGGCGGTACAGGAGACACCGTAACATATTTGAAGAGGCCATACAACTGTGTTAATGCACATTCAAGTCAGGGCTGACACAATCTCGATCGCGAAGGGACTTGGTGACCTCAAGTTTAGTAGTTGTAGCAACTTTTGCGAGTGAGGGAGCGGTGGACAGATAAGCAGCAGCCGCGGTAAACGCTGGTGAAGGAGTTCTAACAGACATGTTTTTATACAAGCACAAGGTAAAACCTCAATATTTTAATCTATTTAAGGTTAGCAGCTGTATTATGTAAGGTTTTTATTTGCTTTTGTAGAAAGCTTGCATGGCCTGCGAGGTGACAGACCTGTCAGCGGTGCAACACATTCTAGGTGAATTGCACTTGCCTTGAGCATCTCAGTTCCAATGTGCGCAGGGCTATCCGTCACGATCACACCGGCCTTTTCCAACGCGTGCACTTTGTCAATAGCAGCACCTAAGGAAACCATCAGCCATCTCGTCCAAATCTTATGGAAGAAATCCTTACCTTTGCCCCCGGAGATGATTGCACCAGCATGTCCCATTCTACGGCCCGGAGGGGCAGTGCGCCCAGCAATGAAGCCGACAACAGGTTTCGGATATTTCCTCGTCAAGTTGTAACGTTCGAGATAATCTGCTGCTTCCTCCTCCATTGAACCACCAATCTCACCAATAAGCACAATTCCTGTATTTGCAACATAAGACACTAAGGATCTGAAAGTAGTGTCATGCTCTGACCTTCTGTGTTCGGATCGTCGAGGAAGACTTTGAGGACGTCGACATGCTGAGTTCCTGGGAATGGATCTCCTCCAATGCCGATACACAGTGTCTGACCAAGGCCGACATCAGTGGTCTGAGCGACAGCCTCATAGGTTAGGGTGCCGGACCGAGACACAATACCTGACAAGTTAACGTCAGGAGACATACTTGAAAAAATGCTTTAAACATACCGATATTCCCAGGCTTATGAATATGTCCCGGCATGATACCCAACTTGCATCCAAGGGGGTTGATCACTGGAAACTATAGTCAGTGTGCCACGGAAAAAAGTAGATACCTTCTACCGACGAGAACCCAGGCCCGTCATCATTGACGCTCAATGCTCGAGACCTGGGGAGCACGTGTAGAATTGCGGCAACGTGATTTTCTGGCATTATGGAGTTAACAGAATGAGGTCGGCGGCTCACCTCCAGGACAGTTGGGACCCACGAGTCGAGAGCGAGATTGGCTGTTCAGAGCATTGATGATCTGTATGCCAAAAATGCAAGTTGTCAGTTGCGGCACGTTGGAAAGTGAGCTTAAAGGAGGGAAAGCACACCCTGATTTCGTCTGCCTGAGGTATACCCTCGGTGATGGAGACAATCAGTCCAATCTCGTTTTCGATTGCTTCTATAATGGCGTCGGCTGCGAAGGGCGGGGGAACGTAGATAACGGTCGCATCGGGTTTGGTCTCTCGAACAGCCTATCGGAAGTTGCGGAAGCCCGTCTAAGGTGCAGCACATAGAAGTAGGGACGACCAACGTACCTCTCGAACGCTGCCAAAGACAGGTAGCCCTAGATGGGTCGTACCAGCTTTCTTGGGAGATACACCCCCAACCATATTGGTGCCATACGCTAGGGCTTCCTTCACATGGAACGTGCCCTACACGTCGTTGGGATTAACGGGGGTATTCGGATATAGGGAGAATACAATTTCTTACAGTCTTGCCTGTCATGCCTTGACATATGACCTTCGTATCTTTGTGAATCAACAGGTTATGGACAGTATCTGCGTAGGAATGCCGAGTAGCAGACTGGGAGAAGGGCCTGCGTCCAGCTAGAGAAAGACAGGATATGAGCTACCGACTCTCGAGCCATCGAGAAAGACCTCACCGCTACAGAAGAGCGATCTGCCTGCCTGTCGAAGCATGGTCTAGTAAAGAGAGGAAAAAGAGTGATTGATGTTGGGGTGCGGGAAGATCAGTTGCCAGCGGCCCAGCGTGGCTAAAACCGGACGTCGTATTTACTCTTGGCAACGAGAGGTGGAAAATCGACCAGAGATAGCTAGAGATCGGCTCGCGTGGTTCTCGCGTGGTCGAGGTGGAGAGCGTTCTAGGGCAAAGACCAAGCATTCGGCACTCCATCGGCGTAAGAGGCAAGCCATTGGTTTGCAGGCGATGTGACACATAGCTTTAGCATTGAAGCGGCCCGCCTCAGAAGAGCAAAATCGGGGCGTAGAAGCAATAGATTGGAATAACCAATGATTGTACATATGCATTCATGTAGGTTGGCATATCTTATACCTTTTTTTGCTGCTCTCTGAAGGTATTTTCTCATTGTCGGTACTTGCGCAGTGAAAGCTATCAACGGTATTGGTGCAGAAGCGGCATTGACGGCACAATTGACGGGGCGCTGATGTGCCGACCGCTCGCCGAACGTCATTGCTCCGGAGCGTTCTCCACCTCTCCCACGCGAGAAATCACGCGAGTTGATATCTGTACCCGATTCACGAATCGCCCACCTCTTGCTTCGCAAATTTCAAGTGTTGTGTCGGCTTGGCATCTTCAACCTTGCTGGCATCGGTAGTCAGACTCATTGCTTCGTAGTATTTAAAAGCTCGGGTTTTAGGGAAGGGTACAGTGGGGCTACAGTATTTGATGGGTGCCATACATATCTTACTCAATTTGGTTCTAAGCTCCTTCCTACCGATCGAGAGCAATCCTCCTTCTTTCCCGGGTCTTTCGCGATGCGCGATTCAGCGTTAGAATGGCATATTTCACCTTGTCATATTCATGCGCATGAACGGCACTGCAGACGTATTGCATTGCATTAATGATGCACCAGCGAATATTTGAAAAAATCTAACCTGGTTATGTCCGATAAAAACTGCGTTTTCGCCTCGCTTGGTGCCGCTGTGGTCGGCAATTGTTGCAAAATAGCGGGGAGCCACGAGAGAAGTTGCGAGGACCAGACGAATGATATAGCGCGGAAAATCGACACCACTGCAGACGTCGAATCCTCTGGGAAATCCCCAATAAGTCCAGCCAACAAGTAACCCAGGAACTCGAAACCCTCCTTCTCGAAGACGCCTCGAATGGCGGCTGCGTACAAGGGAAACTTGGGAGGAGGTACACTTGCACCCGGTACAAGGCAGTCATGGGTCAAGATAATTCGGAACAAATCCAAAGAGGCGAAGATAATATCTGTATGAATCAATGTAAGGGCGGCCATTGCGGCACGGAATGCGAATGGGAATGCGGGAGACTCGAAGAATATATCAGGTGCGTGTTCAACCAATTGCAAAAGCATTTGCAAGAAGTCCTCGATGACTGCGTGTCGCAATTTCATTAGACCCGTTGTGAAGATTTGAATATCAACCACGTACCATCAGGTATTTCGCCGGGCGACTTCTCCTGTAACAAGGCCACTACTTTCTTGGTTGACCGCTCATACAATTCTCGAAAGGAGCTACGTAAATTGAGATCTTCTTCATTCCCAAATCTCCCTATCATCTTCCCAGCAATCCAAAGATAACTGGGGAACCCTGTAGCATCGAAGGCAAGCGACATTCGTGCTACCACAGAAGGTGCAACGGGAAGAGCTGCATCTCCAAAAAGATTAATGCCATGACGAAGGACACGAGTTGTCCGTTCCGCAATGTCATAACTCGATCCGTATTTCACGAGGAAGCTATCAAACACAAGCCAAGCCTCCTCGCAGCTATTCTGGCAGGCAGCCGGAAGCTCTTCGCCAAAACTACGAATGACATGGAGCATAACTTCAAGGTTCTCCAAACCATCTGCGAGGGTGTTATATTAATGGTCCGCCATGAAGGTAAAGCACTTACTGTGGACGTTCAGAAGATCATCCTGGGTTGGCGCCGTCTGTCTGCTCGCGATCGAATGGACCTGGCCAAGGATATCCAAGGAGAAAGTCCTCAAGGACTCGGCTGCGCGTTCCATGGGCATGGCAGAAATGACGTGTGCAATAGCCTCATAAACCTGACGTCTGTCATCCTGAACCAGCTTCGAGCCCGTTGTACTGAGGAAGGTGTGAAGAGTGGGCAAGAAGTCCACAAGATGCTATGGGGATGCAAATGAGCACTAACTTCGAATAAGAAAATTTAGGCATTCACTTGTTTGCAATCTTGACAAAGGTATTTCAATGCCTGACCAGCAGCGGCCGAAACCTCTGGATCGGAATCTTCAAATCCGGCGGATATGTACTGAAGTTGGAAGCTGATATAGTCTGGGTGCAAGTTGATCCATTCCGTATACCGCGAAATTATGAGCAAAGCCGCATAGCGAACGCGTGGATGATTGGGAAGAGAGGGTATGAGATCCATGATTTTTGGCACAGCGTTGTGATCGTTTGGGTCGATCTCGGCTCCCATGGATCTCATAGCGAAGAGGGGAGCCTCTATTTCTTGCCAGGAAACTGCTTCAGGGCCGCGCGATAATGCGGCCGTGATAAGTTCGTAGGTCGCCAACAAGCATGTGTCAGTTCGAAGGACGAAGCAGCAATCTTTAAGGGTGTCACCCATAACATGCCTAAAGGATCGGAAGGCGTCAGCCTCTTGACTAGTGAGAGAACTCGTGTCCGCAGGGAAGTGCAAGTGTCCGATGATTACGTGCATGAGGCTTTTATATGCATCGAGGAAAAGAGGGGAAACCGATGGTTTTTTGCCAATATTTTGTGCCAGACGCATCCAAAAGGGGAAGGTGATCGGGACGATGTCCAAATCAGGATACGCTGAGCATTCACCAATAGCCTCGACAATGGGAAAGAACGTCTCAGTGTGCTGCAATAACAAAAGACGATAAGTCTCCCCAGCCTCGGTGAAGATGCGTGCATATCCCCGGATCTTGTCTGGATCTTCGCGTTCCTTTGATAGCTGTGGCTTCAAAGCAATGACCCGCGGGACAATAAGTTGAATTACTGGCATATTTTCGTCGATTTCCTGGGTTTCATGGATAAGCTCGCAGATAACATCGACAGCGGCATCAAACAGCGCGTCGGACGAGAGCGCTTCGAATGCAAAAGCAAAAAGGGGAGTCTCCGCCAAATTCGAGGCGCTTACTTCGCCAGCCACGAGCCAACTGCGCAGGCAGTAGAAGACTTGATTCTGAACAGCAGTGGTCACACCTACAAAATAGTTAAAATGCAACGCTCCGTCCCAATAGGTAAGGATAGCGACGCACCAGTCGCTTGGATGTACATCGACAACAGCTCCAAAATCTGTTTCGAGTTTGCTGTGAGGAGGCGGGCAGACCTCTCCCTATATTCATCATCCTTCAAGGCAATTGTTGTTCGCATGGCAGGTAAAAATTTGTCTGAATGACTCACCGTAACAGGAATTTTGGTGTTGCTATTGAGTTCTTCTGGAAGAAGGGTCAGAAATTGGAGCAGCGTCGGGACACTGACAGGATTCCGTCCGAATGAATCGATCATTGTCTGCACGGCATTAGACCAGGACGGCAGTTGCAAAGCGAGTCCAGCGAGAGCCAAACACAGTTGGACGACGATGGTGCGAGGGCCAGAATGATATCTTTCTAGCGTGGCAAGAAGCGTATCCCTGAGAGCAAGTATATTTTGCTGATCAACTTGATGTAGATCATAGGTTACCTGGAACATGATCAACGAAATCGCAAAACCGGGAAGAGTAAAGGGCCACTGACTTTGGATCTAAAGGTTTGTGCAGCAAATAGTTTGGCAGCTGGGGGTGCATCGGGGGATGAGAGGAGGACATTGCAGGTTGCCCATGCCTCAGGCTAAGACAAGGGGCGATTGGGACACAGTCAGAGGTGCTGGTCGCGAGATTGGCCACAGGCGAAAGACAATTTACAGAATGCTGGAAATCCTGAAGCCAGGAATTTGCTCTTTCGAGCGATGCCTTGTCGGGAGCCTTGCTGAATACCTCGAGTGCGGATAGTAGGGCCTGGATATCAGCCATAATGACCGATCTTGGTCGTCGTAAAAATCAGAGCTCTGAAACCAATGAGCTTCAACAGAGGGATTAGATCAGAGATGTCAGTTTGTATTTGTTGACACCGCATAGTCATAAGGGGTGAAACAAATGGTATATTGTCATCAAAGCAATCCGTGTCCGCTCGACGACCTATGGTAACTCCATGGAGAAAATATCACAGTACGAGTCCTACTGAAAGCGAAAGCATTCACGGAGTATCTGTGCAAAGGAATGTGGGGAAGATGGGCCAAGATAAGGAGTGAGTAGGCAGTGCGTAGGGGCTAAGATATACATCGAAAGCGAGACTAAAAAGAACTATAGCGCAGAGGGAATACCAACAATAAAAAAATCCAAGGTAGCTTTCAAGCACGAAATCCCACCCTAGGTGCGGAGAAAGCCCTTCTTCCTGCCAGTCTGCAAATATGAAGAACAATCAGTAAAGCAACAACGTGTACGAAAATAATCAACGAACTGAGGCTTTCTCCGGCGTCAGAGGACGGCCACTTTCGATCTTCCTCTTCTTGTCCTCGAGGTCGGCCCGCTGCTTCTCTAAAGCATCTTTCATTTCCTTGTGCCGAGCATAGAGCTCTTCCTCAGACTGCTTGAGTTTGGCCTCTTTCTCCTGCACTTTTTGTTGGAAGACCATCTTCATCTCCGCCTCCATCTTGGCTAATTTAGCCTCGTGCAGAACTCGTTCCTCCTGCATCCTGGCCGCGGGACTGGAGCAATGATGAGATCAGACACTAAGTATAAGCTCTGGATACTGAAACGCACTTGATCTCTTTGAAGACCGTGGAGTCTTGAGCAACACCCATACTCAAGAGTTTCTCTGTCCGCCAGTTCTCATACAGAACGTCATTGGTATACTCTCTGAGTTCCTCCATGTATGTTCGAACAAGCATTTGACGTAGCTTGACGAAGTCACAGTGTTCTTCGTTATCGACCTCGACCACACCCCAAGGGTAGGCACGACCACGGACTTGTCGGCCGTCAGGGGTATTGACAATCTTATCAGAGCCTACGACGGCGAACGGAATTTTGCTGGCGATCTCTTCGGCCTCGGCAATTGTTTCTTCATCTTCATTATCGTAAGTGGGCGCTTGGAAGATATGGATGTTGTGATGGGCGATGTCCGAAAGAATCTACGCGCCACGTGAGAATGGAAATGCAATCAATCAACATAGAAACGGTTTACCCTCTCCTTAAATTCCGCAACTTCTTCGTCTGTTAGGGTGTCGGCTTTGGCAATGACAGGGATCAAGTTGACTTTGGTGTGAAGTCTACGCATGAACTCGATATCGATTTGCTTCAACCTTTATTACAAGTATAAGGGAGCCCGTGGCGAGAAGGTAAGCGCAGAAACTTACGAATGACCTGTCGGTTGTATGAAGTACAGGCAAGCATGGACCCGGTTGTCAACGACTTTCATACGATTGACGCGATTTTCTTGCTCCAAGTACGAATCAAACCGGGACTCGATATTCTCCACAATGGGCTTCCAGCTTGAGGCGGAATACGTATGTTAGTCGTTGCTCGTATGTTCATAGTCGATAAGATGTACCTGTCATCGTTGTTGACGAAGTCACCAAAGCCTGGGGTATCGACAACAGTCAAATGAAGTCTAACGCCATTTTCCTCAATATCTATACGTAATGAGTACGTTTGCATACGTGGCTCAGAAAGAGGGCAGTGCAGACGTACCTGCACCAATGCTTTCAATAGCAACAGTCTTGGGCCTCTCTGCGGCAGGGGCCAAAGGCTCCTTAGGAGGATAGAGAGTCGTGTTGAACAATGTATTGATAAGAGTAGATTTGCCGAGGCCAGACTCGCCTGAGGAGAGGTTAACGTGTGTAAGTTGAGGGATTAAGCAGAGACGGCATACCGACGACCATGCAAGTGAACTGGAACCCTTTCCTCACGCTCTTCCTATGAACCTGGTTGGGAAGGTTGGCAAAGCCCACGTAGCCCATCAATTTTTTACGAATGACGGAAGAAACGCCGGACGTGGGGCCAGTTTGGACCAGCGAAGGGCTCGATCCGTTGGCATAGCCGTTTGTGGACAGTTCGCCATTACGCGTGGAAGCATATGACTCCGACATCTGGAGAGACAAGGAGAGGTATATAAGGAGGAAAGAGAAAGAGGAAAGAAGAAGAAAAGTACTTTTGAGCTGGGTGCAACGGGGGGGAAAGAAGTCGGACGACGTTGCGCTTGTTTGGCCTCAGTGGCATGTAGCATTTCCAGTTTTGGCTTCGGCAAGAGAAGCGACTACAACATCACGAAACCTTCAGCCACCTCCATCCAGCCAGAGAATACAAGTAAGGTACCCAGCTTATTATCTTCATGGTAGGCATCATCCAGTACTACATCCAGCGAACCCCTGCAACTTTACATCTTAAGCACGCGTCCAACGCGAGGCACCAACGTTTACCGTTATCTTCAATAATCGAAATCCATCCAAGCCAACTACTCGATACACTCGGTCTCATCATACGCATCAGAGTTGATAAATAGATTGAACATCTCGTCCGCTTCTTGTGTGTCTGACAGTCCAACCTCCCAGAAGCCCTCATCTCTCTCCCATATGCGATCGTCCCATGCAGGATAGGCACTTGCATCGCTGTCGGAATCAGAGCAACCTGAAGGCGAAAGGCACGCGTTAGATCGCAGCATGTCATGATCCTCCATTGGCAGTGGAGTCCGCTCCCGACGTCGTTCCAAACCTCCTTCCTGTTCGAGCTTTTCTTCGCGCTCATGCCACCGCCTGATCCGATGTCGATGTGTGGCACCCATGGGTCTGGCCCTGGAATGGCAAGGTAGTTCGTGGTGCGTTTTAGAGATACCCATGTGTGGCGTTCGCCGTTGCCGCCCGAAACAATCGAGTTTCCCGTGTCTCAAAATCCTCCCATCTGTTCCTCTCAAAATCTCGTCCTTCATGAAAGCACCGGCTCCCAACTTCTTTCTCGTGTGTTCGCGTTTCCTTGAAATATAATGTTCACATTCGGCATCAAGAGGTGAGCTAATTCTTGGCGACGAATGAAGTTGGTGGAGAATTTGGGACCGAAGTACGTCCCTGGCATCTGCAGTGTCAATCATCGATAGAAAATGAGGATTTGCAGGATTTGTATGTGAAAGCCGAGAAAGTAAAGCTTTATAGCATACCATCTCGCTTTGACGAACAACCCAACGGACCGTATCTTTGACGATAGTTTGCCAGGCCTGGTCCAACCATCGAAAAAGACAATGGTCAGCTGTTGTTACAAAGGGCGTGATTCAGCCTTTGTCGCGACCCATTCTGCCCACCATGCTATTATGCGCGCTCTACTTGCTCCGATGTATGATATGACTTCATCGCGCGTTAATACTTAGTATCGAAATTCGTTTGGTATTTTCATGGCGAAGAGGTTCTATTAATCGAGCATTTACACGGTGGATTTAGGATTACGCTTTGGTAGCCATTCTTGAGGAAAGTCGAAAACCGAAGGTCGGTTGAAAACACGACCACGAAGATGGTCACCTTTCTTCGCTCTTTGCACTTTCGAATGAACATGTCGCAGGTCAAGTGGCACCTGTCTAAACGTGTCTTTGGGATTCTGTTCACTTCATAAGCATACCAAATGGACGTGAGCTACTTGCAAAGACTCACATTCGCCTCAGTAACGAGCTTGTCTAGGGTGTCGCTGGCCCATTTAAGGTTCATCGCAGGCTTCGGGAAGTCCTCGCAAGAGATTTTAATGAACCCGTGCTGCCATGCTTGTAATCCGCTGACACCGGCATCAGCGGGAGGATTGGGTGTCCATCTGGGTCCTGCCAAAAGTTTGAGCTTGTGAATAGCGCTTGCGTCTCGTAATGGCAGTTCGTCGACAGGCACGACAATGACACGCTTTGCCGTAGCAGGATGTTCTTCTCCAGCATAGTCCAGAGAGCGGACAATGAGAGGAGTGGATGTAGATGGAATAAAGGGTTTGCGGTAAGCTGGACGAAACTGAGCATATGCTGAAGCTTATTTAAATTGTGGAAAGGCTTACCAACGAGCTTAGGCATCTCGTGCTCTATCAATCTGAGATAGTAGAGGACCTGGCGTTGCTGCCGAAGCATAAGGTGTCCAGCAGACGTCGTGTCGTCGTCGTCGTACTCATCCTCCAACAAGTCAAAGGCTTGCTCGGCTGTAACCTTTTCTTCCACCTTGACGCGCCGTGCCAGGACTGGAGAGGACAAAGAGAAATACCTAAGTGACGATGTCGAGGCCGATGGATAGCGCGACGATGGACATTTCCGAGCCAGGCGGCTTAAACACGACGCCATCATGAATTTAGAGGACCTGGGTGAAGACCGACAAGTAGAAATTTCGTGGCTGGAATATTATCATCGGAGGCCGACGCAAGGCTCATTCAAACAAACGGCAACAAAGACTGACATCATTCAGACTCTTCCGAGTCCAGCCTCGCCAATATCACTGCAATACTATTCCTGATTCACAACAGTCATGGTTGTGAGTAAAACTTATCCCGTCGCGATACAACTCAGTTGGTGAACAGGATCTAGCGTCTACAACTTGCCATCAAGGCAGAACTTGAGAACGTGACATCTCTGGTGCCAGCCTCAGACGACTTTGAATATTTCTTCCAAGTCCGACCGTCCTCAACTGAGCCCGGTGTTGTAAAATCTCACATCGCCCATGTTTAGGTGAAGTGCAATAGCTGTCATGAAATTCATCCGAAATATGTGTCCCTCAATCGCAAGGTACGAATGACATTTATATCGAGCACTATCGATACCATAGACCCTACAGGAAGAGCGCGAGATCTCCGGGGGTAAGGGCAGCACTGCCAATTTTGTTTGGCGTTGTGGGATGTGTATGTTTCTCATGGGCCCAAGCAGTGCATCTTTGACCTCTCAGACAGGCAAACGTGAAAGCTCTGCCAAGTTCGAGTCCGTCTCGCCTCAACCGTACACATCGGAAAATGGCCAATTTGCCCCTCTGCTGGTCGTCGAATGTCGGGGCCTAGAGTTTGTAGGCTTCGACCCGAGAGTAATATGATATACCCAACAGAAGCCAACCTAAACTGATTCGTTTCAAGGGAATATGGAAGTGTACTGGTTTGAACGGGACAGTGTTTTCTGAGGTTGATCTCGAAGAAGGAGAATGGAACGATTATGACGAAAAGGTTGACTTATCTAAGAAAAGGCTCTCTTGTTATGCCACATCTGACTGACTCTTTCCGCCACTTTTCAGGCTGCTCTACCTGTTGGCATTTCCGACTTTGAAAGTCAGTGGACCAGAGCATGATAATATTTAAGATTGAGAAACATCTGGGTCAATAATCGGTGGTAAGATGAGCGTAGTGCATGTATGCATAGCATCGAACATTCAGACCCTGTAGTTTCGTCAAATGAACATTAAATCTTCAGTTTCTATCCAATATAGCTTCACCATCGTTGTTCCCCATAATAACCATTGCAATCAGTACTCAGGCTGCAGTTGAACCTGTGTCCGGTTTGCCTTTCCCGTGCAAGGTTTCGTATTTCCATCTGCTGAAGTCTTCGGACTTCTTGGATATCGACTTGGTGGCTCCAGATGTGGCATGCCTCAGCTTTACCCTTTTTCTGAACTGCCTTGAATCTCGTGAGGTGCTCGATTCTGCGACAAATGAATTTTCATACATGCTCAGAGTTACAAAATTAACTTACCCCCACAGAGCAGCCTCCGCTCTACTAATTCTGGCTTTATGCATATCAACTCCACGCTCATTTAACTCATCAAGGAACCTGTGAAAATGCTTCATACAGCTGACATCAGTAGAGTGAAATCATTCTTCAGTGGAAGTGATACAGTACGTCGACGGAGGTCCTGCATGAAAAAAGCTGACATGAATTCACAAACGGGATAACAAGAAACAGGAGAAGGCACCTATAGTGTCCGGACAATGGAGAGAGGGTGTATATTAAACCTTGCTTCACGGTTATCAGCCCAGCTGAGGTGACAGGACCACCAGCTATGAACGAAGAATGTTGAAACGTTCCTGTCTCTGAATAATTCCACCTCCTCGTTATGTAGAATCAAGGCTTTGAAACATTCGTCATCTCACCTTTGATACCTATGAAAATATTGACTGCGAAGGGAAATGTAAATATTACGAGCAAGGATATCAGCAGGTCACGAACAGTCCATATCCTGTTCAAGATGGGTCGATGGTTGCATTGCAGTTGGCATGTGTGCAGCAGGGTGTTGGACTTACAGACACATATATCCAAGTATTTCTACGAACAGTTTTTTTCAGCAGTCGTTCCATCATTCCACGTAGCGTAATGTGCTGTCGAAGGAAACGTGACCATCTGTGCTTCCCTAGGGACTGTCCAGCATAATGTGTCGCAGCATTAGATTGTTCCCTAGAGAGTAGTGAAGACTGTCGTCGGCGTTCATGAGTGGAAACGGGACCTTCGCGAGGTAGATCCTGAGGAACAATTCCCCCATTGTCTCCTGCGTCCGTCCATCGTCCTTGTGTGGTGTCGACAGGTTGATTATTCTTAGCCCATAGCAGCTTCCCTGTCGAATCAATTTTCACGAGGTAATTGAGCCCTACATAGAAAGAAATAAGATGTTAGCGTTATTTCCTGGAGCCAAGCAGGCACATTGATACTTTGCTCAGCGGACAAGTATCTGAAGAAAGGCGAAGTGCATCAGATGGTGATGTGGAGATATGGGAAATTATATTCCCCACTTGATTTTCTAGACACCGGGCGATCTGCATTAACATTCAAATCATGCCAAAGCCTGCCTGTGGTGCGCACTTCTTTCTCTAGCTGTGGACGTGGACACTCTTCAAGGGATAAGTCCTTGCCGCCGCCTTTATCGAGCCTAAAGCCAATGAAATTAATCGCCCCTCAGTCCAGGTATTGGCGTGCTTGCCATTTGAAAAAGTTCTCTGATGTGTCTTCCTCTTGCCAACGCCTGTGGTACCACTCATGAAGAAACACACACGACACACTATTGGTAGACTGTCAAGAAGATTGCGAGCAATAGTAACATACCTTCACTGTGAATGATGGCATTACTTCTTCGTATCACAAGCCTTCGAACGAAATGCAAGCAACTCAACAATTGGATCCATAGCGATGTTTCCTGATGCAGTTGTCAACGCGAGTGCAAAATGCAGAGACATATATGCAAAAGTGGGTACGAACCCATCTACTAGTTCTAACCAGTGCTGGGTTTCAAGAACTTTCTGTTCATCTTGACCAGTATGGACACTCGACGTGCCCAATATTCGATCGCTGTCTTTGAGCCTGCCGACCAAGAATATGGCACGCTTCCACCGCTGCCGTGGTGCATTTTTTCCATCGGACGCTGCAGTTCTGGCCGTCTTATTGTTTGGAGTCTTCAGCATACATTCGGCGACAAATATCCGAAGGGAAAGCATACATACGTCGAGTCTCGCCTGAGTGCCTGCATCCTCCCAGCGCTGCTCAGCCGTGAGATGTCTGTTGCGAGGCTCTGTTTCCTTCTTTCTCCACAGTCGCTGTATCAAAACTGCTGCTGCAACGCGAGCTGCCTCGTCGTCATTACGGGAACTAGGGCCGCTGATCATGGTAGAGGTTCGTTCAAGAAACGGACTTGGCAAATGACGTCATGAACATTAGGACATTAAATCGCTACAAAATGAGTTTACCATATGGGCTATACTGAAGAATGGCATGAAGTTCAAGGAAACAATTGTGGGGAGTGAAATGATATCAAAACAAGTAAATGGTTGGAGTGTTGATGCGTGAATGATAGAAATTGTACATGGAAGTAAATGAGGGTCAGCATAAAGTCAATCCTACTTGAAATCTGTGAAAACCCAATCCGGTGGGAGTATGAGATAGGGATGCTTGCGAAGCTCCGTTGCAGTTGGACGCTCCTCAGGGTTGCTTATAAAAGACATAAGTTGAGGCATGAAACATGTACAAAGAAAGCTTCTTACATCGCAAAACACTTCCGTCGGAAGTCGTCAGCAAGTTCTGACAGGATAATGTCCTCTGGTACTGGAGGTGGTAACTTGGCTTGATAGAGCTGATAGGTATGTCAGTTATATTAAAATCACTGTTCACGGAAAGCATTAATACCTTGAACATGACAGCGACCGCTTCATCTCCCATCCAAGGTCGCATGCCTGCCCACATTTCAAGGACAACACATCCCACGCTCCAAATGTCAATTTTGAAGTTGTAACCTTTCTTCTGTGTGTTGATGACTTCAGGTGCCATCCAGAAGACAGTGCCTTGCATGGCAGTGAAAGCCCCTCCACCAGCATCGTCGGTTCTCTTCGATATACCGAAATCGGAGATCTTGCATACTCCAGACATTTCGACCAAAATATTGTCAGCTTTCAAGTCCTGCAAAAGGCTCGTTAAGTACTATGCAATATCAAGGAAAGATTCAAATGCCTCACGCGATGGAGGATCCCTTTCGAATGAAGGTATTCCAATCCGCTCAGAATTTGGCCAGTAAACGACTTTGTGACGTCCTCATCGAACCTTCCGTGCTTTAGAAGACAGGAGCCAATTGAACCACCCGGAACATATTCCAAGAAACTGAACAAAATTGTCAACATCAATAATCAAAAGGAGCAACGGAGGCTGCACCGACATGCTCAGGTTCGCCGGAGTCTCCTCGAATCCAAGGTACTGGACGATATTAGGATGGTCGAGATCCTTGAGAGTTTCGCTTTCCATCTTGAGGGCCTGCACAACCGTGATCTGTCTCGAATCGTTTTTGTCGCTGGCAGTTCGTGGCATCTCGACCTGCTTGACAGCAATCATCTCGCCAGTGGTTGCATTAAGGGCAAGATACACGCGTCCGTATGTTCCCCGACCAATGAGCTCTCCACGAACCCATTTGAAAGTGGCTGTATTTATGCATCAGTATGGTTCATCGACTTTCTAATAGGCACTTACTTGGACCGCCTGAAGGAGATTCTGGTGCCGATGATCCTGATTGAATCTTGGCTTGAGCAGTTGTAACCTCTTCCAATCTGCTTCCCCAAAGCTTAGTGCTCCTCTTGCGAATGATATTAGAATATGAAGAGGGATCGCCACGTGAAGTCCGGTCGATCAATTTCTTGTGCTCTTCCGCTACAATGCGGATGGACTTCTTCCCTCTGATTCTCGCCTTTTCAGGAACCGGCACAGGGGGTATTGGGATTGGCACAGTTTCTGCGGTAGTCGGGGATGTCCCGCCAGAATTCGCCTCTATAACAGGTTTGTCGAGGTCGTGCTCTGGGAAAAACTCTTCTAGCCGCTCGTAAACATCTTCAGGAGGTGGCCGTGGTGCCCAAGTGGTGCTCTGCCGATCAGTAAAGGTGCTTCCCCTGGAACCCTTGTCGCTTTTAGCAGGACCGCGCCTTTGGGACTTCGGTGGAGTGAGAGACCTCCGAGAAGGCGGGGGAGCAGCAAATGTCGTATGCTGGGAAGTCTGAGCTGACACATTGGAGGGCTTTTCCTGCTGCAATGCCGTCGAAGGCTCAATCTGCACTTTCAACGGCGGCCTTAGTATTGACTTCGGCCTCTCCGACTCAGCCATGGGGCGCTTTTTCCACATTGAAGTGCCGAAGTCGTCATTGCCACTGTCTGATTCCTCCTCGAACTGTTCAAATAAGGTCGACTGGGACATCTCAAGAGAAGATGATGGCGGCGGCGTCTGCGAAGTGACATCATTGTCGTTCTCGGGCACGCGAGATGGAAGCAATGTTGCTTCCGTACTTTGGTTGATCAAGGTTGAGAACCATTTCTGATCTTCTTGTTTCAAAGTGGACTCAGAGTTACGATGACTCTCATTTGTTCCATTCACTTGAGATTCTGTTGTCGCTGCTGGATTCGGTGTGCCAAGGTCCTTCTCGCGGCCAGGGTATAGTGGACTTCGAGGACTGATAGGGGTAAGTGGCGGGGTGGTATACGATGTCTCCGCCCCAATGTGAGCATCCGACGAGCGGTCAGAACGATTGCCGTAGCTTGCATCGACTTTAGATCCAGACATATGAGTTGTCTGGTAGGGACGACCTGGGGATGCGCCGCGGGGGGAGCGTAGGGATTCTCCAGAATCAAGACCGCCGGAGGTTGGTGAATGAAGTTGTCGCTGGTTCCTACGGGTGGGTGACGTCATGGAGTCACCAAACGCAGACTGAGGCCGAGGATATGGTTCAACGTTCGGAGATACAAATCCTGGGGAGTAATGGGTACCACGTCCAGCGTACGCGTTATGACTCGAGTCATAGTTACTGCCATGCGCTGATCCATGCACAGGCAGTGGTCTGACCGGTTGTCGAGGAGGCTCATGTGCTTTTGGCACCCCTGGTGAGGAGGACGAAAATGGCATTGGCTCACGTACATTGACCGTTGGTCGAGTCATCGGCAACTGAGCGGGTGCACGTCGCCCAGGTTGTAACGTGGTGGGATGATTACTGTATGCAGCTGCTCGGAGATTGTCCATGCTCTTTGTACCTTTGGTAAGCCGGCTCCACTGAGTTGAAGACGTCGGCATCGCCTTTTGGTCGCCTCTTTCCTCCCCTCTCCACATAACGACAAATTTCGACGAAATGGGCACACCCGCAGGCCGAGGCCCAGATGCTCGCGCTTCGTTTGAGGGCACGGGGATAGCTGGCGGAGGCTGTCGCGGAGCACTGGGAAGTGCGAGTGAACGTCCTGTATACGGAGAGGTTACCTTGTAACGTGGCGATGCCTGCTGGCGAGGAGTAGAGCGGGATACTCCAGCAGAAGGTCGCGACAATTCTTGTGCCGAAGGGGAGAGTTCCTGATCATTACGACTGTTCACAGGAGGCACGAGGACCCAAGGTTCAGATCGCCCGACCTGGTCCTCCAAGTCATTTGGATGCCGTTTCCGTCGCAGCTCCTTCTGTGGAGAAAGACTCTCTCTAGATTGCTCTGCCCTCAGTCTTCCACCGAAAGCATGGTGTTGGCGACTTCGCCATTGCCTACTTGCACTCTCATACTGTTGTTCCGTGGCCCTCAGAGCCAGCTCACGCTCGGCTCCAGCATCTGAACCCGATCGGTCATGTAGGCCTCTGTTGCCGGGAAGCATCATAAAGTTTTCATCTGGCATAAAAGTGGGACGATTCGGAGAAAGGGGAGGAGGCGGAAATTGTCTCGTATCATTAACAGCGAGATCAGTCCGTGAGTTGTCCTGCGAAGCAGGTGGAGTAGTGGACTTTGGCGGACGGAGGAGGGGTGACATGGGCCGTGGCGGCTGCCCACTCGGTCGGCGAGCCGTCCGGGGTGACGGCGGAGCGTTACTAGGACCAGGGAACGAGGACCCTGAATATTGCTGTTGGGGAGGAGAAGGGAGAGGATGGGAAGAATGTGATTGTGAGGTTAACTTGCGGGTCTCGCGATCTGGATTATCAAGGTCAGCATCGTATCCCGTTGTCTCAGGCGGGTGCTGCTCGCTGGTGGAGGAGACACTCTCTTGCCTCGACCGGCGTTTAGGCCGCAGAGGCATCAGATCGTCATGGTAAGGGAGGACCGGGGGCGGGATAGTGGTGGCAGTTGGTGAATGTGGACGCATGGGATGTTCGTGAACCGGTGCTGAGGAATGTGACACGAAGAACTTGAGTGACCCTTTCGAATCACCATGGTCGCGACACAGTGCAAACAGTCGATCGTCTGTTAGAGCGTCCCCAATGGCGTAGGCGCCCATTTCTGTCTGGTATATTGAAAAACGCAGTTGCTCGTCGTCATAAATGTTCAACTAGGAAATGCAGTTTAGAATAAAGAAACCACGGTGAACAGGAAAGAAAAACAAAAGACCTTATTAAAGATACATTCTCGTACGACCGTTGCACTTTTTGCACCACTGATGTCGACAGTCACATACCAATCGGAATCGGTCGTGACCACGATGAGCACCCTGCCAGATACCGAGGCAGTCGAACTGAGGCTTGTCATTGAATCTGGAGTCGACACTGTTGGGGACTGATGATGGACATGAGAGGCTGGTACGCGAGCGTGAGCAAGTCTACCTACCGTACGTGGACGTTTCGGGGGTACGTCTGCCATGCCGCGAGGATGTTGCTTGTAAAACGGGGACTTGAGGGTCTGCAGAATCTTGTGGCCTTTACGAGAAGAGATTTGCGGGGTCTCGGCCACCCTATCGCTCGCGTGTGATGCAATGGTTGGCTCTTGGATCGACGGGCCATCGCTGGTCAGATCAACAGGCGGAACAGGGAGACCGGGTGTGCTTGGGGGAGGGGTAGACTCTTCGGCGGCGGGAGAACCGGTGCTGGAAGGAGAAGATAGTGATGGATGCGATGAAGGATGGTATTGAGCATGATTTGAGGGCAAATTTGTGGTGAGAGGAGTCGGTTGATGGTGGTAGGGTGGATGAGGTTTTGGAGGCAGACGATTTGGGCGAAGAGGGTTGGGGGCGTATGTAGGCTGTACAGTCAGATTATTGCGCCTATGTTCATTCTCACTCCCTTCCGAGTCTGAACCTGGGTTGGCGACATAGAGGACTCGGGTACGGCCTTTGACTCTCGCATCCTCCGACATGGAGAGACAGTGCTGGGCAGTAGGATTGCTAGCCGACGACAAAGGCAACAGAAGGCCCCGGGCTGGCAAACCTGGACGGCAAACCTGGGATGGCCGTAAGTGTAAGGGATGAGGAGGAGATGCTGCTCAAATCTGCACGTTGCAGAGCCAACCGACAGCGCTGACTAATAACTCTCCCATATATTCATCAACGTAAAGTACAACAATGCAAGTCACATCTGTCCAATCCTTGGGAACTCGGCCCTCTCCTCCAGCATCTGTTCACCCCACGACAGCAGCTTCAGCAGTCCCACAAGCTTCACTTCCTTTCCCTGACTCAGACTCTCCAGAATTGCCGCGTTTACTTCCCCTGCCGTCTTCATACGTTGCGCAGGCGATAAAAGCTCCGAAATCGCGGCAGGTGCTGATGGAGAACAATCGAACGCCAAGAGCGCCATGGTTCGTTCCAATTCAGACAAAAATTCAGGGCTTTCCTCCCCTCGCGGAGCCAGTTCTGACTGCGCAAATTGTAAAGCCTCTGCTATTCGCCCATGGCGAATATATTCAATGAGTTTCTGCTGTTGTAAATGGAAGTAAAGTGCGGGATTCGTGTCTAATATCTAGTGATGAACTAAGTTAGCATTGGTGCTTCGGCATGAAGGAATGATGACAAGAGTTTATCATATTGAAGACTGAAGTTTTGGTGTTTACAAGTCTCATCAATAGCCCCGAAAGGCTTATGAGTGGTGCATGAAACAGTATAATCCTTTGACTCTTGCCGATAGAAGGGACTTTGACGTACTTCTGGATTAAGATCATTAACTCTCGTGATGGCGTCTTCAATGTCCCCTCGTTGTAATGCTTCGCGGATGACCATCCGACTTTCAATGCTTTCAAAATCGACAGGCGGTGCAAGATCAGCCTCTTGGCTGAACTCTTCCGCAGCAGATTTGTATCCTTCGATCACAAGGTAGTCCATGACGAGACGGTTCAGGTCACTGCGAAGAATTGGTAGGTCAGCAAAAAGTATCTTTGCCAGCCGAAATTTTCCAGAAAGCGAAAAGAAATTCAGATAATACATGCAATTGATCTACTCATCAATGGTTTCAGAGAGATTCCCAATTGTTGATCATCCTGGTAGCGAGAATGAAAGGAGACAGAAAAACTCACTTCTTATTGACTTGCACATCGTGAAGCCGACGTTCCCATTCTTCTTTGCCAATGGACTGCTTTGGGGGCTAGATATGTTCCATGAGCTTATTGACGTCCAAGGGAGGTCCGGGAGACGCACTGACCATTGGGGAACTCAAGAAGGTGACGAGAATTTAAGGAAATTCAGGGTGCCATGCTTTAGGGTAGGCCGAATCGTTTCGAGTTCATCATGTGATCCATACGCGGTGGCGCAACGCGCTGTAAATTCAACGCGGCTCGCTAACCAGTACTTACCAGTATACATTGAGTACACACTCGTTACTGACTGTACTTTAACATAATAAAATATTCAATTACCCCACAAGATCCCAATCACGTTGAAATCGAATGCCCTGGTTTATCTCCCACTCCTCCTGCCATCTATTGACACGTTGCATGAGGTTGGCCCATTGTTCCTCCGTCTCAACCCCGTCTAACCACTCATCCTGAGCACCTAGGCTTTCGATTCGCTGCCACCCTCGTCTGAGGTAGCCGTATTTGAATATATCCCTCCGCCAATCTTCGACGTATTTTTTCCCATCGTCTGGAATGGCACCCTGCCAAAGAAGGTCATTTGCGAGGTTTTTGATATTTACCAAAATTCACGTGCCTGTTCTTTCAGATATGAGACAAGATTGTCCTGGTAGTCGCTCGATGTACCGGGAGGTAGCCTGTGCCCAATGCTGTATGGATCATATCCGTCCCTTCGCAAGCTGTTTTCGTGTTCAGCCAAGTCCTTGAGAAGATCGTCGCGAGACGGAAAAATGCTTTCATTCAAAATCGCATGAGTCGCATACAGACTCTGCGCGATATCAGATGGACAGTTCGCAATGCCGCTGGGGAGACCGATAAACGCCAGAGCGTTCAAGGGATAGGAAGGCGACAAGGAGAGGATATGTTGGTGTAGTGGGAATAAATAATGGGTATTGGTTACCAACTTTTCCGCATACGATTCGTTGGACTGAGCCGAACGATCAGTAACCAAAGCGTCGCCCTCGTCGAGGAATGGCTTTCGAATCTCGTATCCGGTGGCCAGCAGCACTGCATCGACAATGGATGATGTGCCGTCCTTGAATACGACCGCATTGGGGGTAAAATGCGATATATCTGGCTTTACATGTACACCATCGGAGCTTGGACCAGTACTGGGATCAGGTTGGTGCCTAAGTGAGATATACACCTGGCCATTCCACGAAAGTAAGCAGATCGGCTTAAAGTGCTTCGTCCCACCGACTCACCTTTGCTGCAAGCGACTTAATCTGAGCCGCCGTGTCACGTCCACTGGAGCCACCGCCAATTATCAATACTCTTAATCCAGAATATCTCTCGGGCCCTCTGTACCACACAGAGTGTAAGATCTCGCGTTTTGGATGGTTAAGGGGCGTCCCAGCAAGCCATTCCCGCTGGCCAGGCCATGTAGGAATGCGGGGTAAATGGTTGTCGCCCGTCGCAACAACGAGATGATTGAAATTCTCGTGCCGCGTGATCCCACCAGCATCGACGTATGTAAAGTTCCAGTGACCCGCATCTGCGTTTCCGGTCCACGACGTCTTTAAAACAGTGTGGTTGAAACGAATATGCTCCGTTAAGTTGTAAAGTGACGCATATCGGAGGTGATATGCCTCTATATGTTCGTGAGATGGATACAGGGCAGTGCCTGGTGGAAAAGGTAAACCAGGATATGTCATGTGTGGCACTGGAGTGTTCGTCCGCAGCAAAGGATACAATGGAGTTTCCGGTATCTCTGGGGGAGACACAGGATTGGGATCAGGAAGCCTGCGTCTGGTTTTTAGTCGAAGGTCGCTAACGGGTTTTCAACGGTACGTACCATATGCCTCCCAGACTCTTCCTTTGCTCAAACAAGACAATCTTCCACGTCGATGTCGTTGACTCCGGGAGGTCGAAAAGGGTTTTGAGCATAGCCAGCCCCGCGCTGCCTGCACCAACAATTGCAATAGACTTCGAGTCATGTGACTGTGATGGAGGGTCATGAATGGGTACTGGAAGATGAGTAGCGAGGAGAGAGAAGACAACCTGGCGGACGTTCACCATCCTGTCCAAGTCAGCGTAGACAGTGAAGGTGTAGCGGTGAATTCTCCACGGATAGTCGGTACTTATCAAGCTGCATGGCTCTGAGCAATCGGCTTTCTGTATGACGTGCTTGTCGCACTCGTGCTTGAGATACCAACATCACCAAAAATATCAATTTCAACAAGCGAAGCCAAAACACTCGCCCTGGTCGAGGCGTATCGGGGCAGCAGCTGATGAGTAATAAGAGGTAAGATGAATGACAGAACATTTGAGGTTGGTTTGTTGAGCCATCTGAAGACAACATTGCACCATGCATATCAGATCCAATATATTGTGATCATTTGGTATTACACCTTGGAGACAATTCCACCGGACCGAATCATATCGAAGAAGTCATCTTTCTCAACAGCACCTATACAGAGTGGGCATGAGAACGTTGAGGTAGATGAAGATCAAAAGACTACGCACTTTCTTTTCCTCTACCAATTACATTGTCTTTGTCCTTTGCCTTAACCTTTCCCTTTGTCCTTTTCTCGATAGCAGGTGCAGGCAGTGTGGGCTTGCCCGTCCCCCTTGCAGCCTTTGCTTCCCCAGCGGCGACTGCCGCGGTCGTTTGAGACTGCTGTATTGCATTGAATAGTTTGACGACTCCATGTTGAAATAAGCCGGATTTCATTTCATTGAATGAAAAAGCGAGGACATACCACCTCTCTGAGCAACCTTCCGAAGTGCTCTCTCACTCTCCCCACCCCAGCCTCCGATCACATCTGTTATTCTCCCCTTGTCCTCCTTTTCTTTCTTTTCCACTTGAAGGACCTTTTTTGCCCTTTGCTCTAGCTTCTCGTCATTCCGTTTTCTGGCAACAGACGGTTTTAGGGACAACGGTAGTGTTGAAGGTGCATCGGTGTTCAGCAAAGACTGAAGAGTCGCTCCGAAGGTAGACGTTCCAGTTGCCCTGATTTTGCGCTTGGATGTCTGGCGAGATTTTTGTTTCTTGATGGCAGTAATTTCGTCTCCGGTGTCTGGAGAATCATTGTCGCTCCCTGATAAACTGTGCGCGCTAGCCTCGTTGTCTGAAAAATCATCTGCAGATGCAGCTTGCGAGTCGATGTCGACTTCTATGTCTTCCGAAAGCTTTTGTCGTTTAGAAGGTGGCATGGTGTTAGGTTGGTTATGCGGGATCGAGCTCGAGAGTTCGGAAGATCAAATAATTGTTTAGGCCTTGAATAACACCGTGACGTTCAAGTTGATCAATCTCTAGTTACGAACAATCCACCAACTACCGTGGATACGATACAGGCCATCCTCATAAATACCAGCCACTTTGGCGTAAGTAAAGCTTCGAGAGAGCTTCCAAAGTCAACAAATTTTGTCCAGGAAGAAGAACGCGTAAATTTGGATCGCACCTCATCCTGGACGCGATGGCATCTACATCTTTCCGACAGTTGGACCTTGCCCCAGAGCCAGATCTTCATCCTTTATACCCATCTATGACACATATCGCCTCCCTCCTTTCCTCAAATTCTGGGCTTTCACCCGCCCAAAGAGCGGAACTCGTTGCTCACTGCCTGGGACGCGCATGCGTCTTCGGGGAACTCATTGTCATACAGTATCTACTTTCTGACCCTCAGGCTCAGGTTCATGTTGATTTGGGAATACGAGACGAAGATGGTCTTGGTCTGGTCAGCCTTGCTATCCATGGATTTGGTGCTGAATCTGACCGCGATGTCGAGAGGGAAGAGTGTGTGAGACTGCTTATAGCCCAGGGGGCTGATTTGAGTGCAGACAACGGTAAATATATATTCTACGCCCTTTTTACTGCAACTGAATTTTTTTTCAAGCTGGTTGGACGCCACTACATCACGCTGCCCTTCTGTCACCACCGACATTAGTGTCGCACTTAATGACCCATGGCTGTTCCCCGTTTGCTGTCACTCGGAGAAATCTAACGCCTCTCGATGTCGTGACTGCACATTCCATTCTTCCCGGACGAGATGATGTCGCGTTATTGCTGGAAGAAGCTATGCGCGGCGAAGGATGGACCGGCAGCCGAATGGAACGCAAGCGGAGAATATCTGAGCAGCGCTCGAAACGCAAGGGGCGGCAAAAACAAGTGCGGGAAGGCATCAGTGTTACCCTGGGTATTAATCCAACCTGGTGGGGACCCGACTCCGACTCATCCGACTCTGAATCGGAGGATGAAGAAGACGATGATGGCGTCTACGTCAGTGTCACGCTCTCTCACTCAAGTTGTTTCTCATCTATGTCTTACAGACACCCATCCCAGATTATTCCTCTATGCTGGTCTTTTCACCACCCTCATTACCTCACATCTTTGACTCACTCATCACAAATTTCCAACCATGTCTGCGCGATGCGACGCCAGCGAACACACTATATTTGCTAGCAAGATTCGCATGCTTGACGTGCGATCATACTTGGCTTGAAGACTTGATTATGGGTGCAACAGATGCTATCGAGGAGACTTTCTTTGTACGGACAGCTCAACAGTCGTCTTATTAAGCTTATGTCTTCCTCCCGCAGAACCGGGCTGATGACGTGACATGCTTGGTTTTCTGGTTGTACAACACCACCATTTGGCTGCACCTTCTACAGTGCGATAACTCGATAAACGAGGCATGTGAGATGCTTGGCTCATTTGACCTCATTGAAGAAGTCATAAACTCAGTCTTTGGTAAACTGCTTTGTTCTGACTATAAAAGTGCAGCTGAAGATATTTCTTCAGTGTTTATCATTCGATTTGCTGAACGCAAGGTCGATCAGTTATTTGATGTCGCTCTGCTGGATTTCTCTCCTTTGGCATCTGAGTTCGATGACATTCAGTTCGAGTCAGACTGGTCGTTTCTTCGCCCATTTACAGGGAAGAAGAAAGTTAATGCACCTAATTCCCTGTCATCAGGCAATGCCTTAGCACGCGCGAGGGCCCCATCGTCACCTCCGAGTCCGGGGCGACCACTCTCCCCGTCCCACAGTCAGGCAACAATAACCCCATCCACCTCACGAGGTTTCTCGTCTCTTCGACAAAGTTTCACTCGCAGTCGTGGTCCTTCTGCGACTCCCCTTTCATCCCTGTTTCCCGATTCCCCCCCGCCTCCCTCTACGGCTGATCTCACCTCTTTTTTAACTGCGTTGCACACTTTTTTGACCCTCGCAGATATAAATCCTGTATTGACAACCCAGCTATGGTCCCAAGTAATGTACTGGACTTCTTGTAAGGTTTTCCAGATGCGATAGCGTGTCTCTTTAACTGATGACCTCTAATAGGTGAGATATTCAATCGCATTATCACTCGAAAGAAGTACCTATGCAGGTAATACTACCTGTAGCAAAGGAGTGCGATTACTGATCGTGATTCCAGATCGAAGGCAATACAGATTGGGATGAATCTCGCTGTTCTCGAAGAATGGATCGAGCAAATGGAGCTTCCTCCCGGTATTCAGTTGCATTTTCTTCCAGTCCGAGATCTATTGAACTGGTTACAAGTCAGTTGGCTGCATCCTGAACTTTGAGTCAACTTTCATAGTTAACCTATACCTATCTATTCTACAGAGTCTGTCATCAATTGCCGAATTTTCGGAGCTTGTAGCCACGATACAGACGATGAAGAGTATCAATCCTCTACAGGTGAATACTCCGCAAATTAACAGCCAGCCACAATTCCTGATCTTCTTCAGATGAGACGCGCTGTCCGCGATTACAAGTATGAGGTCAACGAAGGGAGGATGACTGAGGAATGTGTCCAATATCTTACCCAACTTCAGAAAGATTGGGAAAGGCACCGAGTCAAACTCGGCGTCGAGGCCATTCGAAAAGAGGTAACTCAATCCAGTCTTGGCTTTCCTGCACTTCGACCTTATAACAGTTTCTAGATGGGCGAGCGGGACAGAGAGGATAGTATTTCATCCTATGTCGACGAATCCCGTGGCGAACATCAATGGAGGCAGAGGGTCCAGAGGAATATTTTGGAGGTCGAGGAATAGAAGACTGAGGGAAGTTAGTGTCGGAACATTGCAGTGGGTGGATGGAGTCAGATCCGCAGCTCGGTGGACGAGACCCGTAGAGTTTGAAGAAGAAGAAGAGGAGCAGTCCCCGTCATATCACTCCAACGACTCGAACGGGGATGTAGAGACCGAACTGAGGGTCAATACACACGCCACCCCGTTGACTCGGAAGCCATCTGGGAGAAGCAGAGGTAGACATAGTATGGGAGAAACGACGCCGGTGTAGACCATATATACCACTATGTAGATGATTTTTGACATCAGTGGACAGCGATAAAAGACACAGTAGGTGTGCCGTGTTTCTATAAGGTTTTGGCTATTTATGGCAGGACTACCGACTTCGACGAGGATCAGCCGCAAGGCAGTGCCCTGCGGAGACTGTTGGGCTCAAGTTGCCACCTGTCTTTCTCTACCATCACCTTGTATCTTTCTTGGATTCTGCTACGAATAACGACATACTCTTGTGCAAGACGAACGCTGAGCTACTTTGAGGGCATTCAATGACTTTACCCAGCCACCGTGATGACACAAAGCGACATTCGTCCCCACCAAACTATTACGGCGACAAACTTTCCAATAACACGTCAACGTCGCTCTCTCGCGCCGACAACTATCCAGCTGAGAAGCACTATGACCCTACTGATGTTCAGGACTCGAGCCCGTCCCGTTTATCTCGAGGACTGAGTCGCAAGAGCAACGCACCGTCGACTGCACATGACGGCAATCGCCTCACCTACGTCGACGAGGACTATCCCAGTTCACCCCGCAAGCAGATAGACGATTCTCAAAGCGCTTCCTTAGTGCATAATGCCGCCGATGTTGGGCGTTCGGGCAACTACCAAGACCTCGGTGAGCCTTGATGCATTCATGCCTCTTTCCCAACTCACCGATCACACAAGAATACGCGGAACCTCCTCAAGCAGACCGCAAGACACTCATCTCAGAGAAGACCTCGCCATTCGCTCGTTTCATGGCAAGAGGCAAATACCCACTTGAACAACGGATCGACAACAAGAAACGTGGAATTGGACGACAGAAGTACCCTTTTGTTGGTACGTTCTGTTTCCTGTCGATCATCGACCTTGCGCTCAAAAACGAGTAGTATGGGGGCTCACTGCAAGTATGACTGCCGTTTTCATATACGAATTAATCGTGAACTCGAGGGCCCAAGGCACTCCCGTCTCGTTTAAGGTGCGTCTGTGGTAATGCCTCAGTAAGGAGTGTCTTCAATGTTTGATATGATGAAGCCTGTCGTCAACCCAATGCTTGGACCATCCTCAAGCGCATTGATCAATCTTGGTGCTCGTTTCCCTCCTTGCATGAAGCTGGTCGACGCAGTCCCCCCTTCAACGAATTTTGGATGTAAGTATTACTTGGAAAATTTAACCATTCCAGGTACTTAAAATGTCGGGATGCAAGGTCTTAACAATACTGCAAATCCGCCCGACAAGATCTGCTCATTGGAATCCATCTGCGGGTTCGGTGGTGAGTAAAAGAAGGTCCTTGTCTCCTCACCGTGAGCCTCATAGATTTCTAGGATTTCATGGACAAAATCCAAACCAATGGTTCAGGTCAGGCCCCCACTGGCATATCCCTGTGTAGCAGACTTACAATCTATTTTTATGCAGATTTATCCTTCCAATCTTTCTACATGCTGGCTTTATACATATTCTTCTGAATATGTTTGCTCAGTTCACCTTGTCAGCTCAAGTACGCAAATCTGAGTTTGCTGATCCACAAGCTAAAGTTGACTCTGCACTAGATTGAGCGAGAAATGGGTTCCAGCGGATTCTTCGTCACCTATTTTGCGGCAGGTATCTTTGGGCAAGTTGAACATTATTTCCCATGATTGTATCTGACATCGCCTCAGAAACATACTGGGTGGAAACTTTTCTCTTGTGGGCTCCCCTTCCATCGGTGCTAGCGGGGCCATCTTTGGAACGGTAGCAGTGCGTTGACCTCTCAGTCGCTTAATATAACAGTTGACATTCTTGTCAGGTTACTTGGGTGGATTTATTAGCCCACTGGAAATATCACTACAGGCCTGTGCGAAAGGTGAGCTTCGTCCCCGACATAAGTCACGATCAGTGCTGAAATGAGTACAGCTGGTTCTGATGTCAATTGAGTTAATCATTGGTATTGCCATTGGATTTATTCCATGTAGGTCCCCTTTTATGATGGTGCCCGACCAAGCTGACGTTTGGTTTCTCAGATGTTGATAATTTTGGTGAGCAATACTTTTTGGTTGTCTAAACATCTAGTGATGCAACTATTTTGTATTCCTTAGCCCATATCGGAGGTTTTCTTATGGGCCTGCTTGTTGGATCCGCCTTCTACCCAGTTATCAGCGTTACAAGGCGACATCGAATGATCATGTGGACTTTCCGCTTGCTCGCCATTCCGATAGCTGTCATTCTTTTTGTTGTGCTGACGAGAAATTTCTATACATCAGACCCGTATGCAGGTATGTCATAATTACCTACTATTTCTCGTCTCGCATAACCTTGCCTTCCAGCATGTTCAGGATGCAGGTATCTCTCATGCTTCCCTACTGCAGCAAACAATCGCTGTAAAGGGTGAGTGCATCAGTTTTCTTCTAAATGCTGACAACATACTGAAGCGAGCCTTTGTAGAACGGGTACGTATTATCGCGCTGACCTGGCAAGTACGTATTTGTTTGGCTCATCATGGCTCGACAGGCTTGACATCTACTGGGGCCTAAATCACTGGGTGTTTAATTCCAATTGTTAGATACCTCGATTCTTATACCATGCTCATATCGCGTTCGTGACGGACTATTGCTATGTCGCCGTGTACTTGCGTGCTGGAAAACGCTTCCTTCCTCAGTATTTACGTATGCGTCTGCCCATTGGGACAGATTTTAAGTTACAATGTCACGGTCTTCTTGCCTGCTTAATTACATAAGCCTGATCCAGTGTCTTGTTAATGCGCGCCGTTCAATGTTCGATGTTTGACCTGCATGCCCTTGTCATCAGACTAGACGCCAGCTGCTGGCCGCCGTGAATTGTGAAAAGATCGCTAGAGGAACGAACGAGCTTTCGAAAGATGGGCACATCATCATTTGTCCTGAACCCCTCATGGCCGCATTTTGCTGCGATTGCTGTTACTGCCCTTGCTGTCTTCACTGGACTGGCGCGTTATGTTCTCCTTGGCAAGTCCATCTCTCTTTTAATTATTGGTCTTGTATAACTGTCTCCTTAGATTGGTCGGATCCTATGCACTGCGGTGCGTTACTCAACAGAGGAAGCTGGTTGGATTCTAGCCGACGAAATTGGCAGCCTGACGGTATTTGACACCTGCAATGGCTGCACGGTGGTGTCTGACAGCTTTCCGCAGGTTGCATGCTCTACTCTTATAAACCAGAACACGCTTCAGCATGTTTGAAATCCAAACCAATCATATTCATTGGAGACTCGGTTACACGAAATCTCTTCTTCCAACTGGCCCGGATACTGGACCCGGCCCTCCCCAACTCACCGCCATCCGATGGCCAGAAGCACTCGGATCATGTATTACATGCAAAAAATGGGAACGACTTATCCTTTTTTTGGGATCCATTCCTCAACACTTCTCAGACCTTGGATATTTTGCAGCCGAGCAAGAATATGACATCTGAAGAACAGCCCGCACTCCTAGTACTTGGATCCGGGCTTTGGTACCTACGGTATGCGAATGCCTCCGGAGGTATACCTTCATGGGAGGCCAACATGGAACATGTTTTGGAGACACTCTCGAAAAGCCCCACGAAGCCTGCAGATAATGTTGTTTTGTTACCCATTGAACAAATTGTTCCATCGAAGCTGTCTCCTGACCGCGCGGCATCAATGCGTCTTTCCGACATAGATGCAATGAATTCCGACTTGTACCATCGGTTACATCTCCCATCTAATAATGCCTTACCTACTTTCTCGAAGGCGACAACCTCTGTTCCGGTATCCCTTCCCCTGGTCTTCAACCAAATGCTTGATCCCTCTCAAACCGGAGATGGTCTTCATTTTTCAGATTCTGTCATCAGAACCCAAGCGACCATCCTTCTTAACATGCGGTGCAACGACTTGTTGCCAAAGACATTCCCTTTTGATAAAACTTGTTGCAACACGTATCCCTGGCCGTCTGTACTGCAGTTTCTCATCCTGGCAGTTACAGTGCTATGGGGCCCAGTCGTATATTTTACATCGTATCGACCAGGTAAGCGCCTTTCAAAAACAATAATCGTCCAGATGCTAAGGAGTAAAAACAGGTCAACGATATAGTTTCCCTTGGGCTAAGGATACGCAAGGGCCCGCTCTCATATTCAGCGCTGGTATAGCGCTCGTCTTCCTCGCTGACAGGACAGGGTTATGGCTTAAGGAACATAAATTATACAGTCCATGGATGTTTGGGTTTCTTTTCCTAGCATCCCTTGCTATTGGCCTAGTCAGCATCAAGCGAGCAGACAAGGATTTGGGATTCTTGAATCGTGAACAAACGGACGAATGGAAGGGGTGGATGCAAAGTATGTTATCTCCAGGCATACTGAACATCTTGGTCATTGATTTCTTGTCTCTAGTCGCTATACTAATCTACCATTACTGCGGCGCGTCGAAGATATCAGGGATATACAATCCTATTCGTGTCCTCGTGGCGTCCTATCTATTTATGACTGGCTACGGCCACACTACGTTCTACATCAAGAAAGCCGACTTTGGGTTCCTTCGGATCGCCCAGGTGTGCCTTTCCGATATCAGGCAGCTGATAGAATCTGACCGATGTTAATAGGTCCTAGTCCGTTTGAACCTTCTGACGCTCTTCCTGGCGTACACGATGAACACGGACTACATCTCCTATTATTTCTCGCCTCTAGTATCCATGTGGTACCTCATCATATACGCCACCATGGTGGTTGGTTCCCGCTTCAATGATCGGACTGTTTTTCTCATCTTCAAGATCCTCCTCTCCGCTAGCCTCTTTACTTGGATCATGAAGGAAGCATGGATAATGCAAGCTGTTTTCGACTTCCTCCATCGCTTTTGCGGAATCCACTGGTCTGCACGACAGTGGGCGTTCCGCGTCACTCTCGACCTATGGATCGTCTATGTTGGCATGTTTGCGGCGCTCGCCACAATAAAGTTCCGGGAGCACCGTCTGGCTGAACATCCCCGCTGGCCGCTGGCCATGAAGGGAGCGTTGGCTGCGTCAGGCCTTTGTATGATATGGTTCTTCGCGTTCGAGCTCTCCCAGGAGTCCAAGTTCACCTACAATATGTGGCACCCATACATATCCTACTTCCCCGTACTGGCCTTTGTCGTTCTAAGAAATGCAAACGTCATCCTACGTTCCGCTTCTTCTTCGGCCTTTGCATACATCGGAAGATGTTCTCTCGAGACCTTCATCATCCAGTACCATTTCTGGCTTGCAGGTGATACAAAAGGTATCCTCGTCGTTATTCCAGGTATGAAATGGCGGCCCCTGAACTTTGTGATCACCACGATCATGTTCATCTACGTCTCAGACCAAATGGCTCAAGCTACAACACAAATTACCAGCTGGATATGCGGAGGCAAACCTAAATCACTACCATTGCCGACGATAGCGCCCTCGAACACCACCGGGTCGTCATCCATCCGACTAGACTTAGATCTCGCGACGCAGAATGGGATTTCCATTCCTCTGCTATCTTCAAATGAAGAACTCAGCCGTAAAGAAACCCTGAGCGACGAGCTTCCACCACAACCTGACACACCAATCAGGCCCAGGCGCTGGGTTGACCGTCTGACAGAGGGGCCATCTCCGCGTCCTGGGTTTCGAATATGGTACGGCGAGGATGCTGAAGGGTATGGAGTGAAAACCAAGCTGATTGTTGGAGTTGGTTTGATGTGGTTGGCCAATGTCTTGTGGCAATACTAATGGGACGGACATCTTGCGTATCATGGACGTATTTATAGATAAATGATAGATATACCAATTTTGCTTGGATATGCATATCTGTACGTCCGAAGTTTGTAGGCTGTCTTGGCTAAGGCGAGCTCATGATCAAGTTCAGCAAAACGTGGTAGCTTCGTTTAAAGGCAATACTTAAATTGTATAACAATTCATCCACATAGCTATGGTGTAGCATTCTGACATCGTAGACTAATCATACGAGGGGAAGGGTCTCGACACTTGCCGAAAGTCCAGTACTACTAGCACAAACATGGGGACCCTCCGAACCTGTACAATAAAATCATCAGCAAATCATGATCATGATGGTGCAGACGAAGAGGAAGAATCAGTATTAGCATGGAAAATCATCAACGCTTGTCCTTAAGACAAGATCAGTGCTTGACTTCTATTTTATTCTATCATCTAGGAGAGAATAGAAAGGCACTCACAAGGCAGACAAGGCACTTGACAAAATGCGCTCAGAAATTTGGGTATAATGAATGACGTTCATCAGCCCGTGGGCTTCCAGAGTAGCGATTCGTTTGTCTCGTCATTGCGCATGGAAGAGAAAGAAAGATCGGAAATTTTACTTTGAAGGGCGTTGCTTAGGGCCGGTTGTCACACGGGTCACGGTCCTATTTTGGAAGAACTCGCGTTCATCTCACCTTTGACCAGCTTTGACCTTGACCTCGTCCCGTTGCCTTTAAATAATGGCGAACGTCCTCCATCATCCCATTGAATTTCACCCTCGTCCTGTTTCCCATGCTCCCTCTCCCTTTGGTTTTGGTTTTGGTCTAGGAGCCTCATCGTCATCATCGTCTGCCATGGCTGCTTCAGCATGGCCAACACCAGGCCACACCAATCCCTCAGCTTTCCAACAACTAGCCTCCTCCGTAAATTACCAACCTTCTGTTCGTATTCAGAAGCGGAGACATGAAACCGAAGACGACGCAGGCGTCAGAGATGCATCCATGGATCGGAGCCCAACTCCAGAGCGACCAAAGCGTGCGGCACCGAAGCGGGCCCGGGTGGCACCTGAGTCTTGCAAGGGAGAGGCAACTGCGAAAGAGAACAGGGCACCAAATGGCGGCGAGGACGACGATGTCGATGTTGGAATGTTGCTAGGTTAGTCTTGGTCACCCTTTCACCCTTTGTTCTATCTACTCAAACGTTCAACCTATCTAGCAAGCCTACCACCTCAATCACTACTACCCTTGTTAACCTCTCTGTTGAATGCACAACCCTCTTTGAAATCGGTAATACTACCATTGATCCCTCGGCCAACACTTGACACCGCGTTACAAGCCCTGGCCCAATCGGCCAAGAGACTTCGCGAGGCCTACCCCTACTCGACGATCCCGTCGTTCGGGCAACCTGGACCATCGACGACATTTGGATTCGGAAAGCCATCAATGACACATAATATTTCTGCATTCGGACAGGCGACCCATGCGAACAATAACGGTGGAATGCGCGATTCGTACATTCTCTCCCGTCTCCGGCCGCATATCACAGAATTTGTGGCAGCATGTGTGTCCTACCTCCCGTATTTCTCGTGTCTCCCCGCACCAAATGCTTCATCTCCCTCTGGACCGGCGTCACAATCTACGGCGCTTCAATCACTGCATAAAGACAAACTACACCCGTCGGAAACATTTTCATTCCTTGCCGCGGTTACCAACCACATTATCTCTCAGCCGGCACTCACGCAGGCGTCATTAGGACCGTTGATTCTCCCGCGTCTGGCCGAAGAATGGAAGGCATGGATAGTGAAAGTGGACGAGACTGTCAACCGGCAGGGAGGTATGTTTGGAAGCGAAACAGTGCAGAGCTGGGAGCGCATGTTGGATGAAATGGCGGACGGAAAGGGGTCTGAAGTGTCGAACATGATGCAGAATGTGAGGGATCTGTGGGTATCGAAGGTCGGATGGCTGGTAGGACGTACGATGCAGCACGACATGGATGTGTAGCCAGCTGCATTACTATAAAATTATATTGAAATGGATAGGATCACGTTCCCGAACGCGCCGGCGTTGTTTGTTCATGATTGACGTGGCCAAAAAAATTGTGAGCAGCTATAGTAGGTTGTACATCGCCGCCTGGAGTCCCATGCATGCACCATCGTGCTCTTCGCCTCTTCTCCTCCATACCCCAAGCTCCTCATGTCGCCACACTCTCATTCACTTCCATGCTCCAGGCCGCAGCTGGCCGCGCCTGGGCAAGGTCCACCAACTCAAGTTCCTCTCCGACAGCACCTCTTACTTCTGCTGCAATCGGGACGCACGCGTTACAGACACCCAGGTGCGTTCCCTCAACCTTGAAAATTACGCTGTATTGATCTGTGATTCAAAGATTTGCAGCACCGCGCGCGACAGCGGAGCAGACCGGCCAATCCAATCCCTCGCCAAAAGTACATGACGTCTCGTTTCGTTCGGCCCTTCGAGCGAAGCAGGCAGAGCTTACATCGATATCTTCATCTTCTGCACACCCTGCGCGTTTAGCCAGGCATAGGCATTCGCCTTTCATCTCGTACTTTGAACCAGAGTCTGTCTGCGACTCAGATTTCCACTTCGTGGATCCTGGCCTCTCCGTTACCTACCCACTGGACACCCCACAGCGCTCGCCACGACGGTCCCGGACCTCAAATCCTCTTTATCGAGATTCTGGAACTCCAGTTAGCTCCCAACTTTCTCCGCCACTCCGTCCTCTGTTCCCACTCGCTAGAGACCCCCCCTCCTTGTATCAGAATCTGCTATATTTGCTCTCTCGTCATGACCCATTGCCGAGCCTTCCTGCCTTGCTGGACTACCATGATCTACATCCCGGTATCAGATGCACGCGCTCCTACAACCTGCTGATATACCATGCGCTTCGTAACGGTTCGTATGGCACTGTGGAATGGCTTCTAGCGGCCATGCGCGTAGACCGCTTGCGCGGGGACCTGGAAACACGGAAGTTGAAAGTCCGATGGCTGGTGCAGTCGGGATGGTGGAACCAGGCTTGGGACGAAGTCGTGGCAGCTTCACCAGCCGATAGCAGCATACCTTTACCAATTTGGTTGGAATTCTTCAGAACGTTAAAACGCGGTACTATTAGACGGCGCGCAGGGGCACGGAGGGCTTCGAACGCGAATGACGATGATGATTCCGTGCTTTCACCTGCCTCAGAAGTGGTCATAGAGCCATCTGATCCGACCGGCCTTTACTCCACACGGCGTCGTGTCCTTATCAACCATCACCCTACACTTACACCCCAGGAGTTGGCTCAGACACCCCCAAGGGCTGTATACTCTATCGTCATGTTACTACTCAAGTCTCGTCAAAGCAGCGTGGCATTTTCCTTGACAAAGGCGTATTTCGTCAATTTGCCCCAAAAGATGCCCTCTTCTTGGGCTAGGACGTGCTTGGACATTATTCACCTTCACATCGTTATGGGGTCCTCTCACAGCGGTCTTCGCAAACTGTACGAAACGCGCAGAGCATTGATATCCTTAATCTATTTGAATTCTGCTCTACGACCCACATCGACAACGCTATTCCTTCTTTTAGCTCCCTTACGACGAGCCAGGCATTGCGGCACTGCAGCGTGGAACATTCTCCGTCGATTCAAAGCTCAGTGGGGCCCTGGAATGGAAGACCGCCGTGTCCGACGGAGAGTGGCACAGTTCGCCGCAAAGGAGGGGCGTTTGGATATTATGGACGCAATGATACGTGCGGAGCGTCCTGGGAGATGGGCGCACGCGACATGGAAGTTGACAAGACGCGTGGTTGGCGAAGTGGTGACATCGCCACCTCATAGACTTCTCAGGCCGGCGGCAAAGAAGATCTTCAGACATAACGGAAGGGAACAACGACATTGGTGTCAATTTATGAAGCGAGCAAGACGTATGAAGAGTCGTACACAGAGTAATTAATTGGGGATTTGATCAGAACGCCCCGGTCCACCTGCGCGCCACCTCTCCGATGTGCATACCCATGGTGGCGCTGCGGACCCGTGAATTCGAGATGCCAGCTCTCCAAGCCTTCTGTTAAGCGTTTTTTTTCCCATACCGCCAAGGACAGGGTAGATGCACCCAAATTGACGCGCGCTTGAGAAGTACGATTGCTTGCTCTCTTCCAGTTGTGGATATAATTGCAATTCACTTAGGCCCTTGTGGCCAAGAAAGAGTGGGCGGGGCATTGTTTTGCTTCGATCAATCGTATGGTCAACTGATGGTGAAGTTCGCTGTCAGAACGATCTGCGGTTGGCACTACTCCTTCGACGACATCTCTTACTCATACCCGAGACTCAGGGTCGCGCAAAGTTGTATTCTCCTGTGATTTTCAACATTGACTATACCGTTATACTGAGCAGTCCATCCCTGCTCGGAACTTGTATCAATTGATTAGTTAGACCCGGGAGGTGTTGAACCTCCCGCAGAGGCAACCGCTCCCGTCGTGATCTCTGCCTCCCGTTATCGAGATCTTTGAACCTCCGACCGCTGCACAAACCCGATCTGCACTTGACGTCTTCGCGCCAGATTACTGGCTGCCAACTAGATCTTCGACAGAAAAATAAACAGGTAATTCAAGGTAATTCAGTGACCAACGGACTTTCCTGGCTATAATTGCTGCTCATACACTTCTTCGATGCTGAAGTTGCTTCTGTACGCACGATTGCACCGGGTGTCGATCGCATTCCGCATCGCTAATCGTTAAAGTCACTGTCGGAGGGTGGCTGAGGTGGACCTCTTGCTCCCTAATTACGACACTCTCCTTGGCCTCCAAGAAACCTAGTCGAGCATCCTGTTCTTGGAGACACAAAACATGTCGTTCGCTCAACGTCAAATCCTCTCGCGCCGCCATCCCCGATTTCGAATAACGGCAACCAAACCCCCGAACATGTTTTGTCTACACTCAACCCTGTCACAAAAAATAAATTGGATGAAACCCCGTGAGGGATACATATCGGTAAGGGTCAATATAAGTATGTTCTCGTCCTCTGAAATGGCTCACAATAATTGTCCCTCTTTTTATCGAATTTTCTGTGCTGATATCAATGGCCCCTCCTCCTCCCAGTGATCGTTTCCTTGCTATCTCCTGCTCCAACGTCGGCGTAGGTCCAGGCGGCACAACGTCTATGCTGGCGTAGGTCATCTCACTATGCCCATTGAAAAACGCTGAAGTCCAAATTTTTTTAAGTCGTGTTGTCATCGTGGACTATAGAGGAAAAGTCGTGTTTGATAGATATGTATCACCGACTATGCAGGCAAGTATTTCCTCTGCCTACGTTGCTGTCTCGAGCTGAATGTCTTTAAACCTCAAGGTAACGGATTACAGAACTTCGACGACTGGAATAACGGAAGCGCATCTCAAATCAAGTACGTCCTTTGACTTACGTTCCGAACATCACATTCGAACGCGCCACCCCAGGTGACGTCTGGTCGTTCAGCGCGGTGCAGCAGTATGTGGCAAACCTCGTAGATGGCAAGATTCTTGTTGGCCACAGCATTTGGAATGACCTTTCGGGTATAGAACCTATTCATATCAATGATTTATCTCGACGCTTACCCTTGCATAGTACTTGGAATACCTCATCCCGCTGTATATACGAGGGATGTCGCCCTTTACCAGGTACAGCCGCCTTGAGACTATTCCCCGTGTACAGTCTGACCCGGATTCCAGCCGTTCAGGAATGCATTGCGGTCCCCTCATCAGATCATTGGCCTCCAAACCCTAGCATGGCAGCTTATGTGCAGGCGTTGCCAGGAAGGACAGCATCATCCGGTTTGAAATTTCTGACATTATCTTGAAAACGTATTTTGCTCATTTGACCTCTGCAGGTCGAAAATGCGAGAGTCGCCTTAGATCTCTACCGCTCTGATGCAGACAACTGGGAGACCGCCATTTCCAAAGGCAACTGGCCGTCTGCGCTTCCTCCGAGCACGTTCTCACGCTGCTATCTTTGAACTTTCACGTAGCCTGGATGCTCTTTGTTAAAGCGAAGAGCGCCAGAATGCCCGCCTATTTCTTGAAGACTCACGGAGCGGAATCAGTCGACACCTCATATAATCTATGGCCCTGTATTGGTCAAGTAAATAATCGTAGTCATATACTTTCTCGTAAATACAGATCTTCCCGGAATCCCTTGTAATATACATTTTTACCTCCCGTTCCGAAATGTAACTTGTAGGCGCTAACGACATCTCCATTTAGTATTCTATGTTCCAAAAACGGAAAGACGGATGTAAATAGCGAAGAGCAGTATGCAAAGGCGCCGAGACATTTCTTCCGAAAGATCCATGCAATTCTGGATCCTGGGGATTAGCATGAGAGTAGTTTTAGTGAGTGACGACTGCCTTGGTCTGGGTCAACTCCAAATTGAATCTAGAAATCAGTGACGGGTCTATTTCAGGGGCCGTTCGCTTCAGTATAGGCTCATGATCCTCGTAGTTGTGAAGTCGGATGGGCTCACTTTTTCAGCCCCTAAGACTCTCATTGTCCCTTCGTAAACAAAGAATGCGCAAGCATTGACCGGGAATGCACGTAAGAGGCAGGGCCCCAGGCCACGGAAGAAGCCGGCTACACCATCGCGGGAGTATATCTGGCGGGCCGTGAAGAAGAACGATGGTCTGGTGACGATCGCACTCGTTGGATAAGGGAGGGGATATGGATGCGCCATAATCCGACTGGCAAGGAGTTCAGTGGCTTATATTATGCAGACCGTAAAATCTCAATTTCCACTGCTTACTTTTTAACGTTGTCAGCAGGAATGGCCATTCCCCAGAAAGCAAAGGCACCAAGTCCACCTGAAACAAAGTTCGCGGAACCTGTGCTTAACTTAACAGGTATCAAGCATTAGAGTTGACCGAAGCTGCCTAATTCTTGGCTACCTCGTAGGGCGTCCCTGCCAACCGTGAAAAGCCACGCATAAAAGCCTGAAGGACACGTGGTCAATACATGGCTGACGCTTCTGCTGAGCGATTCGGACCGACCTCAAAAGACAAGAACATCCAAAAGAAATTACTACGGAAAGCAAGACTGCCGGTGAACCCAGACCACAAGCCAAGTACGCCCTGAGCGCGTATAACTTGTCGCGCGCAATCTATAGGACCTTTGAACTGACGATCGGCAACTGATCTTTCAGATTGTAGCTGTAGTTTTACTTATGCTGCAGATCAGACTGGAGTCGGTGACAATTCACTTGGACAGAACGAACCTTTTAGTAGTTCGACTGGCGTAGCGAGCAAAGTGCTTGACGAAAAAATCATCGATCAGGCCCTAGCACCTCCGAGAATGACTATTCGTGCTGACCTGGTAGACCCAGCAAAAAGGCCAGCAATGCCATGCGCTAGGAGCGTCAACCGAGGAACTCCGGTTCCTGGTGTTGGTTCAGTCATACCATGCCTAAGGAGGAACAGGCGATAATTATGCAGCGATCCAAGAAGCAACGAATCAATTGCTGCCCAACCGACTGCTGGAGGAGTCGCTCCCTTGTACAACGCAAGTACGCCCTAAGGGTGCAAATACATTTCCAGGTCGCAAAGATTGAAGCGGTGCAATGAAAGGTACCGACGTACCTCTTTCCGAAGGATTTTGGTTAGAACGTCGACCGCTCCACGATAAGTTCCGGGAGGTGAGCATTGCAGACGCGTCTTGATGGTATCGAACCTTGAACCCGAAAGCGAATTCAGGGAATATATCTGGTTAATGCAAGGCTCAATTTCGAACAAGGGGATTGACAAGAGGTTTACCGACTTTCTGGAAATAAGTTTCTCACCCATGCCCGACAGCCACCTATGTGCCTCCTCAGCAAAGGAAGTGGAACGATGGAAGATCGAAAGACTTTACCTTGGTTAGACCTTGAAAAGGAGTCGAATACGCATATTAGAAGAGAAGATGAAGCAGGATGACGACTGACCACTTCCGATGCCTGCAAAGGCACCTACAATCCTAAGGTGACCATGTTGGGATGCATTGTCCGTCATTCGTTGAGTTCCCGACACGGAGCGCAAACGTGCCAAAGTCAAAAGTCGATACGAGGCGCGATCGGCGCACTTGGCAGCACGTGATCGACTTCGGGATCTAAGTAACTTGAATGCCGGACTACTACGCTTCGGTCCAACGTTGTTGTGGAGTGCTACCATCTCACTGATCTCAGGCGAGACAAGATATGCCGGACGAAACCCCTACCAATTCTGACGAGGAAAAGCAGTGCCGTATCTGCTTAGACGGCGTCGATGCAGAAAGAGAGCTAGGGCGTCTCATCCGCCCGTGTCTCTGCAAGGGCTCGATTAGTGTAAGTGGCCATGACGAATCATAGTCCACTTCGCCTCTAAACCTCTGTCCTTTCAGTATGTTCACCTGAAGTGCCTGCATAAGTGGAGAAACACGTCTTCTTCGAAAAGCGCCTTCTTTTCCTGTCCACAATGTAGCTATCAATATCGATTCTCTCGTACTCGATTTGCTGGAATTGCGGCAAACCCAGGTATATTGCTTCAGTCAATGGCGTCGAGCGAACCCCCTAGACTGATTATAACTTTTTCAGTCATTGTTGGAGGGCTTTCTGGCCTCATCTTTACATCGCTCGTGATGCTCGCCTCTTTCGTCACAACCTTCTTCATGTCGGCGTTTGAGGAACCCACTCATACCTATTACTTATCTTCGTTCTTCTACGTCTCTCCTTTCGGCCTTGCTCAGGACTTGATTACAGCGGCACTTCGGATTCTCAGGGACGAAGACGCTGTCGGCTTGTTTAACGATAACCCCTTCCCAAGGACGAAATTTCCTAAGGCAGGGACTGGCGCATTCATTCCTCAAGAGCCTAGACAGCGCGGTATCTTCATGCGCTTTCTTCGACGGTTTGTGCTGGGCCTCCCCATGGTGGGAGCTGGGTCAATCGTCCATATGCTACTCGCAGCCCCAGTTCTCGGTCCGTTGCAATGGCTTGCCCGTCAGCGAGGTAGTAGACGTCGGGAACAATCTCGGGACATCGCTGCCTTGGTCATCTTGGCTCTCCTCATCGTGGGTGCTGCCAGGTTCGTATTCTGTTTGTGGTTCCATATGCCATGTCCCGCCTTACCGTCTGTTCAATTAAAGGGCTCTGTATAAAGTTTATCAAATAACTGAATCGACGACGAAAAGATTGCTTCTCCGGGCGGAAGATGCTATTCTTGAGGTCAATTGATTGCTCTGAAGGGTCTGTATTTATAGTTTCTGTAATTATCATATTCAGCTCTTGGATATTCACCCAAGTGAGACATGGATGCTTGACCTGTTTTGAGATGTGCATACGGAGAGCAAAAACTCGCCATGCACTGACCAGGTACGGGTGCGAAATTCACCCATATCGCTTTCTGTTCGTGTTGCTTCAAAGCAGAGTTAATATCTGCACTGGTACTGTGTAGGATATGATTCAGGGATGAACGAATCATCCACGTATTCTATTTCCCCCAAAAAAACACAAGCCAAGCGGCAACCATTACAGTTTGGCTGCAATATTTGAACACGAAAACCATCAGATCCAACCTCAACTTCAAGCTTCATCATCAAGCTAGGTACTAGTCGGTGCGGGGATCAGAACTGTAATGAACTTCGATCCTGATGTTCCGCCGGCAGCGTTCGTCGTGCTCGATGCACTCCTTGAACTGGCCGACGTGGCTGGAGGTGAAGTCGGTGTTGTGATATTCAGGAAAACAGTCCTGGTTGTTCCCTGCGATGCGAGAACAATCGCAGAACCCGTAGGTGTGAGCACGGTCACAGGTACTACAGTAGCAGATTCTGAAAAAAAAAAAAGACATCAGATCTCATCGAGGTGGAGATGACATCGGGACCCAAGACCCACTTTCGCTGGATTTTGCCACAGCACTCGGGCTTGGTCCAGGCGCGAAGCCGATTACACTTTCAACTAAAAGTGTACAGATGAGTCCATATAGCTACTGCGCACAATAAATGTCGTACTCGCAAGCTTCTTGGTCTTAAGCTGCTCCTGTAGCACGATTTTGGACGCAGGATCCGTAGCTACCATCAGCCGCATTTGAGTAGGTACATAACACCTGCCACCGGTCAAATCCAGCAACATACCATTAGCTACTTGCAGCTTAAACTGTCTGTATTGATCAATCAAATCAAAGAGGGAGACTTTTGTTGAGGGGTTAGCGCGTGAAATGGAATACCTGTGGCGCTTTGAACTCACCATTTCCTATGCTTCGTCTCCAGAATGATATGGATGGCATCGGGACAGCGACAGCCTGATGAGAACCGAGCAGCAAAGCTGTCAACAGCAGACTGAATATATTTTTCATTAAGTTCAAGGTGGGAGTGAGGGGGCTAGCCAGAGCAGGGAAACCTACTACAGTCCACCCGTATTTAAACGATTGATGGGCGGTTCAGTAACATATGATGGAGCGGTCGTGATATCAACATGATAGATGGTGATGCATATGTTTCGGACTCGATGGCGGGGTTAATCATAAGGTTATTCTTGACAACTGTTAGGTTAACTTTTAAGTTTTAACGAGCACTCACATCTGCTTCTCTTCCTCATCCGAGTGGGCACTAGCATCATATACATATGCCATGGAAATAGAAAGCTTTTCGTGGAAAGCGTTTCTCGATTCGTGAGTTCAAGCCCCGCCATCACCCGAGGCACATCAGGCCTGATATTTCCGTCTGACTTCGACATTCCCTGGAAGCATGGGCACAAAGCACTTAGAGGGGTATATTCAAGGTATATCGGTCCAAGTCCCATAACGTAATGTCTGTGAGTAGTCCACTAAGCAACGAATTTATAGAGTAAGCACGGCGCCCATTAGCGCGCCGCACACAACCGTCGCAAGCCCAATAGCTTGAGATGAAGTGAAGCCTATTGATGGTGCGCCAACTGCTGCATTTGAGGTATTTAACGCGTCTGACGCGGCGGAGCCAGCTGCCCCTGTTGCAGCAGTGTACACAGAACCACCGAAGGATGTAACGACCCCGCCAGCGCTTGTCGCAAGCGTGATCGCTTGACCACCAGCACTGGTGACGACAGTAACAGCTTTTCCGCCAACGGCTAGGGATGAATGGTTGAATAACGAAATAACAAACACGAAGGAAAACAAGCACTCACATGTGACAGTTGTAAATATGCCTCCTGCGACTGAGGTTATGTCGCCAATGACGGACGCGCCTGTGCTTGCATATTTAGACCAAACCAGAAGCTCGTCGTCGTATGAAATAAAATTCACCATCCCCAGTAACAACAGAAGCTGCAGCCGACGTGAGGGAGTCGAAAACACTGTCAACTAGAAGGGCAACGTAAGCATTGGATAGGGGGGACAAATTGCATCAGGCACTTTGGCGGTGTTCAAGCTCGGGTGCGGCGCTGACTGCAACGAAGGACGCAGCCAAAAGGGGGAGAATGGCGTTTTTGATGAACATAGCGGAAAAGAAAGGGAAGGAACGTAGAAACGCGACGGGGTGTTAACGTTCAACGTTCAAGCCTTTATGCAAATCATGAATTGATGGTGGTGCATGACGCTGTGGTGCGCAATACAGGGCGGAACACGCCAAGATCCCGGATAAAGCCGACTGACTACATCATTGCCACAGCCGGGCCGACGGCTTTGCAAATTGTCGAAATCTTGACCACGTTACTTACATACACGATTGCAATGCCTCGAGCTATCATATCGCCCTCAGTCCTGGCTTCAGATTTCGGAAGCCTGACTGCAGAATGCAAGCGAATGATTAAAGGAGGCGCTGAGTGGCTTCATATGGGTCCGTAGTCTCCGTCTCCAGCAATGATTCCCTGCTGATGACTTTTCAGATGTCATGGATGGGTGAATGCTTTTACTCATTCGTCACCATCGGAGCCTTTCTCATTCGCATCGCCTTACAGCCATTTTGTGCAGAACATCACCATGGGTAAGCGTTTCCTTACTTCGCAGATCCTGGCCCCAAACTTACTTCGCTCGAAGGTGCACCCATTCTCTCGTGTGTGTCCAAAAGTGTCCCTGGGATCTTCATGGACTGCCATATGATGGTAGCCGAACCCGAAAAGGCAAGGCAGACACCTCTCTCCGACTTTGCATCTCTAAGGGATCTTGGCAGTGGGTGGATGACATTGCGGACGCAGGAGGGGCTTTGTACTGCTTCCATCTGGAAGCAACGAGTGGGTGTCCAATTCTACCCCCTCTATCACGGTCGGCTCATGTCATCCCTTCAGACGACCCGATCCCCCTTATCGATGCAATCCACAACCGAAATATGAAGGCCGGTGTTGCCATTGCACCAGATACCCCTTCCACAGCAATTACCGACGACATCGCAAATGCTGCGGATGTTCTCCTTGTGATGACTGTATACCCAGGTGCTGCGTTATTCGGTGCGGTGTACCTATAAGTTCTGACGCTTTGAACAGGCCGCGGAGGACAGAAGTTCCTTGAGAGATGTGTCCCTAAAGTGGCAGAGCTCCGCTCTCGTTTCCCAGACAAGGATATAGAAGTCGATGGCGGTGTTAGTCCAAAAACCATCGATATTTGTGCTGATGCTGGTAAGCATTTCTACTTATGCACTCTACTCGTACGCTAAGTTCCTTGTAGGCAGTAACGTGATCGTCGCAGGTTCGGCGATCTTTGGAGCAGAGAATCCGGAGCAGGTCATCGGCATTCTCAAATCGACCGTTGAGGCCGCTCAAGCTAGATTGACACAGTAGAGGCCATAACATTTCGTGTCCATCATTATTTTGAAGAGATTATGCGGAAGCTGGGTATTAATTTAAGTTTGGAAGATGTAAGCAAATGCGACAGTCTAAATGCGTATAAATTATCTAAGATGCCCAAAAGAAACGATGTACGATAGCAAGGAAAAATCCATCCATCCATGAGTAGTAAGTATGCTATGAATAGCAAATATGTCGTCGACGTTCTTGGATGCCTTACCATTGAAGCCATTCGCCATACATATTGGGTCGTTCTCCGCGAACATAGGCCTCGAATGTCCTCTTTAAGACAGTTGCCCAGTCCAAGTCTCGTTTATCGACGGCTGGCGGGAGTTCTTGCGAATCTGTACTGGTGCTATTCACAAGACGCGAAGCAGTAGCAGTAGCAGTTGCACGGGCGATACGCTCGCCAGTAGCAAAGCGGGGACCTAAGTCGGGCCAATCGCGTGACGGATCAAAAGGTTTCCACCTGGAGAGCGTCAGACAAAATTGCAAGACGCCATGTGTTACGTACCAGAAATTATGGAAATGATAAGAATATGCTCCTTTGAAAAAACCGTCGAAGCCAAATGCTTGCGGTGCTGCACTATTGACAAGCGGAGTCTCGAAGAAATGGACAAAGCTATGCATATATCATGAATGTCGAGAACGGAAGCGAGTTTAAGGACCTACTCGGTGAAGTATGGCTGTGGCGGTCGATCCCGCTGATAGTTCTCCGTGTTCAACCAGGCCGAGTCAAAAAGAGCGTCAGGAAGCCGAAGCAAAAGTCCTTCAAGATGAGCGTCCTTTGTATAGCGTGCTATTGTCATGGGATGGAAATCCAGATCATTTTTCAAGGCAGTACGGAAAAGGAATGTCCCAAGCGCAGAACCTTTGTTCATGTGGAGGACGGCAGTATTGTATCGCTTCAAGCGAGACCACCGATAGGCAAAAGCACCCTTCCATCCCCACAAATCTTCCCAGTCACGCAAAAAGATGGTATCCGCGTCGAGATACGTGCCGCCGAAGCGGTGGCAAAGGATAAAACGGGCCATGTCCGATAAGATGACTGACAGACGGTCATATGTCGACGACGATTTAGAGCCCGTGCGATTAACAATGTCATCAGCATCTGCATTGCTCGTCTGAGTGGCTCCATCCGCGAATTCGTCCATCTTCTCGTCTTTAGGCTTGTCCTGTGTGACAGGGATGACTTGTCCGAGTGAATTGAACAAGTCTCTGTTCCGCCATTCATCTTTCAACTCCGGGATACTGTCCAGCTGTTCTGTAGTGTTCCAAAGTTTGAACTCGATGATATCTTTAAATCGAGGATGCAAGAAGGGAGAAGCCCATGGGTTGGCTTTGAGTTCACTGTACATGTCGCGTAAGGCCGACGGATTCGGAACCGATGCTGCGGGCCCAGGATTTATCCACATCCAAAACTGCGGGCGGCAAACCGTGTCATCGGGAGGGACCTTGAGGTGCAAACCAGTGTTCTGAGTGTACAGGAATGATAAAAGAGCAGTGTATGGTTTGTCCGTAAAAGGGCCTGCCCAAAACATGTGAAAAATGCGAGGGCTATCTGGGTCGCAGGGGGTAGGAAGCGATGCATAGGGGCGATGCTGAAGCGGAGGAGGAAGTATTATTGGTGGTTCCTCCGAGTCATCATCATTCAAGTGCCCTGCCCCGCTGATGTTATCCGAGGCTGCGAAGTCAGAGCCCACAGCTCGTGTCGGGCTGCGAGCATCAGCGTGTTCTGAATAGATATACTTCCATTCGTCTGTGTTGCTCCGTTTAAGTCTGTTCCCTGTGTCCAAGCCTGCGCCGACCCGGAGGACTTCTAAACAGTCCCGAACATACTTGTATATAGGCTTGAGCATGGGAGCAAATGACTGTATAACAGAGCGACGTACCTTCTTTTCCGAAAAGTCACAATTATCCATCACAACATCCAAGTCTGCCACACTACCAGGTACAGGCCGGGGCGGGTAAGCAATATTTGGAGGTTGGGTCTTGATCTCCAAATATGTTCGGCCTGCACCAATTCCTCGCGTTGAATTGGCATGTGTGCCCAGTCGGCTATGTGATGTGCTGCGTTGGTATGGAATCCCAGGATTGCGAGGTGGTATGAGGAAACCAATTTCCTCAGGAACTAAATAAAGGTTAGTGACATAACATTCACTGAAATAGAAGCTCAACTCAC